>PVJA010023722.1:8582-32768 GCA_004027025.1 Myocastor coypus | reverse complement strand
CTGGTCTTGAACTCGCACCGATCCTCCTGCCTCAGCCTCCCGAGTGCTGGGATTACAGGCGTGTGCCACCACGCCCGGCTATGTAGTCTTTCTCATACAGCTGATGGTGTGTGTGTGTGTGTGTGTGTGTGTGTGTGTGTGTGTGTATTTCTTCTTTTCCAATAGTGGTGATTGAAACTAGAGCCTTCTCACTGAGGTATATTCTCAGCAGCCCTTTTTCTAATTTTGAAACTGAGTCTTTCTGAGTTTCCCATGCTGGGCTTAAACTTGTGACTCTCCCCTTATATATAAACCTTTTGAACTAGAAATGTATGCCGTAAGTGTGCACCTCCAAGTAGGCAGTATTACTGGATGTTCATTTCTGTCTTGCTCAAAATGATAAAGAATCAAAAGCAACCTAAATATTCATTGACAGGGGCCTGGTGAGCTTGTAAAATATTACAAAACATGATATTTTGTGTCTCTGAAAGATGGAGATGGATATTTATATCCTGAGGTAGGAAGATATGACAGAGGAAATTGCTGAATAGCATATTAACAAATCATTATATTTTTTAAAAAATGCCTGTTTATGTGTGATATGTTCCTACCTCTGTGCCTCAGTTTTCTCCGGTATAAAACAGCCATCATAATGATATTTAATTCATAAGTTTTGCAGCGATGAAATGAGATGGCATTTGTAGAATGCTTAGAACAGTGATTGACAGATGGGTCTGGTGAAAACATACCCCTGATCCCAGCACTCTAGGAGACTGAGGCAGGAGGATTGCAAGTTTAAATTCAACCTGCGCAGTTTAGTGGCTCAGTGTATCTCCTGACTCAGAAAACAAAACAAACAAAAAAATGGGCTAGGGGTATAGTGCAAAAGGCCCTTAGTTTAATCCTCAATACCACAACAAAAGCAATGACTGACACATAGATTCTATACATTTGTCATTGTTATTTTATTTTTTATTTATATTTATATTTATTTTTATTTTTTGTCTTTTTGAGACAGGGTCTCACCATGCAGTTCAGGCTGGCCTTGAGCTACTTTTGTAGCCAGGCTGGTCTCAAACTTGCACTGATCCTCCTGCCTCAGCCTTCCAAGTGCTGGGATTACAGGCGTGCGCCACCACGCCCAGCTTGTCATTATTATTTTATATAGAACATATCAGAAAATGTGATAGATTACCTCCAAACTGTGAGAAGTGGGTGAGTTTGTGTAGTGTAGTAATTCTCATGTTTGTTTCAAATGTGAAAAGTCCCTGGTTCAAAACTTGATGGAATATGGCCAGGCGTGGTGGCGCATGCCTATAATTCCAGCACTGGAGAGGCTGAGGCAGGAGGATTGGTGTGAGTTTGAGACCAGCATGGGATACAAAAAGTGAGCTCAAGGCCAGCCTGAACTGCATGGCGAGACCCTGTCACAAAAAGAAAAAAAAAAAAAAAATTAGTGGAAGCAAGTTTTTCTGAAGAGAGAAATGACATTTACTTGGGAGGGAATGTGTGGACAAGAGCAGACAGGGTTTCTGTTCTCATGTTTGTATTTCCGCATAGCTTTTTAAAATGAGCAGATCTGTTCTCTGGTCAGTCAGTCTGGCTGGTGAAGAAAATGACGGCTCATTTGCTGTGCTGGTCGAAGGCCACAGAAGGGAGATCCCTTCTCCTGCTGAGGGTAAAGGCCAGGGAAGGTGTAAGAGATAGGCAGGGAGCTGATGATTCTACCCTGGCTGCTGAACCATGAACCACAAGAAACTAATGGAGGCTAACATTTTCTGGACTTAGCTTTTTTACAATTCACTAGTTTACATTTATTTAAAAAAATAAAAGATTTGTTTAAAAAAATGATTTGTGACTGGGCGTGCTAGCACATACCTGTAACCCCAACACTTGGTAGGCTGAGACAGGAGGATCAGTGTGAGTTCAAGACCAGCCTGGGCTACAAAAGTGAGCTCAAGGCCAGCCTGAGCTGCATAGTGAGACCTCGCCTCAAAAAGACAAAAATAAAATGAAATAAAATAAAATTTGCGTTTAATTTAACTTCTGAATAGAAAAAAGTTAGAGGTTTTCCTAAAAACCGAAAAATAAAACTGTTGATGTATATAGAGACTACTGATTTTTTCACCTGTTACTACCTCTATTTTTCATTAAAAAAGTCAAACAGCCAAAGTAAATGTAACATTTATGAGGGCTTTTGTTTTATTTTATTTATTTATTTGTTTGTTTATTTTTGTCTTTTTGAGACAGGATCTCGCTATGCAGTTCAGGCTGGCCTTGAGTTCACTTTTGTAGCCCAGGCTGATCTCGAAATTACACCAATCTTCCTGCCTCAGCCTCCCAAGTGCTGGGATTATAGGCATGCACCACCATGCCCAGCTTTATTTTTATTTATTTATTTATTTATTTATTTATTTATTTATTTATTTATTTATTTTTGCGGGACCAGGGTTCAAACTTTCGACCTTGCACTTGCCAGGCAGGCACTTGTGCCATGGAGCTATCTCCCCAGCCCCTTTTATTCCATTTTTGACATAGAGTCAGGCTATGCAGTTCAGGTTGGTTTGGAGCTCATTGTGTAGTCCTGGCTGGCCCCGAGCTCACAGTGATCTTCCTGCTTCAACCTTCTGAGTGCTGGGATTATAGGTGTGAACCACCATACCTGGTTTATGAGTTACTTGTAACTTTCTATTTATTTATTTTTGGCAGCACTGGAGATTGAACCCAGGATTTTCATATTGAGCTATATCCCTAGCCCCTTTTAAAATTTTCAGATAGAATCTCACTAAAGCTGGGCCTGAACCTGCATTCCTCTTGCCTCAGCCTCCAGAGGGCTGGGGTTAAAGGTGTGAGTTATTATTATTTTTTTTTATATGCCTAAGTTTATTACAGAGAAAGGTAACAAAATGAGTTTCAAGGAAGAAGACGTGGAAACACAAACTGTGTATAAGCCTCCTAACCACAGGCCTGCCATGGATCCGGACGATTTTTTCTCATCAAGAAGTTGATCTTTTGAGCCATTTCCATGTTATATATCCGCCGACAAGTTTCATAACTTTCTCACTGGCAGCGGCGGCGGCGGCAAGGCTTTTAATAGTATCTTCGTCGCTTAATATCCTCAATGAGCCCATCCATAGTGAGTATTCTATTTAGCGTCCTGTATGCACCTTCCACGTTCCCATCTTGCACCATCCAGTGTGAGTTATTTTTAATCAGAGCCTTATAACATAGTCCTTAAGACAATAAGACCTGTATACCAAGCTAAGCCCAAATATATGTTATATGGACTAAACCCATAGTATAAAGTTTATTGTGTATGCTTTAGACACAAGAGTCCAGAGTCCAGTTGTTGTGCATCTGGGGTGCCCTGGAGGCAGGGAGCACTGTTGTTTCCCTGTTATGCCTCGAGAGAGGCCCGGTGAGGGAAGTTGGGGAACTGAAGAAGAAGCCCTCGCTGGTGGGCTAAGAGTGAGTCCAGTGATTTTTCTTTTTGATTTGAGTGTGGAAACTAGGACCTGCTGCATGTGAAGCGTATGTTCTTTTTCTGAACTACACACAAGCTCTAAAAAAATACTTTTAAATAGAAATCTTTTTTTTATTAAATAGAAATATTATGGAAATATAATTAACATACCATAGAATTCACCTATCTTAAGTGTATAATTTATGGTTTTTAGTACAGTCCTAGAGTTGTACAGCTATCACCACAATCAATTTTACATATCTATCTCCTTCATTAGAGATATAACTAGGCAATCATCAATCTTTATTCCCCTAAAGATTTATCAGTTCTGGGCATCTTATAAAAGTAGAAACAGGGCCTGGCAGGGTGGCTCAGTGGTCTAAAGCGCCTGCTTGGGAAAGCTTGGGCGGCTTCAGGAACCGCGGTTTGATCCCTGGCACCACATGCTGCGCCAGCCCTGCCCTCAGGGCAGGCTGAGCCGGCCATAAAAATGAGTGAATAAACAAAGGTTCTGAAACAAGAAAAAAAAATTAAATTAAAAAAATAATAAAATAGGGGCCCAGCGGGATGGCTCAATGGTCTAAAAGCGCCTGCTTGGGGAAGCTTGGGCAGCTTCAGGGACCACGGTTCGATCCCCGGCACCACATGCTGCGCCAGCCCTGCCCTCGGGGCGGGCTGAGCCAGCCATAAAAGATGAGTGAATAAACAAAGGTTCTGAAACAAGAAAAAAATAATAAATAAAATAAAAATTAAAAATAATAATAATAATAATAAAATAAAAGTAGAAACATATAGCATGTGGCCTTCTGTGCCTGACTGCATTAACCTAGTGTATTTCCTCAGTTCATTCATGTTATGGCAGAATGGTGTCCCATTTTGTTTGTCTGTTCATCAGTTAATGGACATTTGGGTTATTTCACTTTTTGGTTATTGTGAATAATGCTGCTATGTATATTCACATGCAAGTTTTTCTGTGGATAGAGCTCTTCCTTTCCTTCCTTCCTTCCTTCCTTCCTTCTGTCCATCTGTCCGTCCTTCCTTCTTTCTTTTTATGTGGTACTAGGGATTGAACCTGAGGAACTCAGGGCCTTCTCACTATGTTGCAGCAATGAATATATATATATATATATATATATATATATATATATATATACATATATATATATATATATATATATTTGGTAGCACAGGCTGACCTTGAACTTGTAGCAGCCCTGACTTAGATTCCCAGGTGCTAAGATTACAGTCTTGTTGCATTATGCTTGATTTGTAATTTTTACAATGTTGAGAAACAGGGTCATGCTAAGCCTCTAAATTGCCCAGGCCAGGCAGTCCTCCTCCCTCAGCTCACGAAGTGCTCAGATTACACATTTGTGCTACCAGGCCTGTCTTTTATATCTTTTTTTTTTTTTTAACTTTATTTATTTATTTATGTTAAGGCCGGCTCAGCCCACCCTGGGGTTGGGGCAGGCAAAGCATGTGGTGTGGCGGATCAAACTGCAGTCCCTGCAGTTGCCTAAGCAGGTACTTTATTTATTTATTTTTTTAGTACAGGGTCTACAGTGTTTTGTTACATAGATCCAACTCGTAGTGATTCTCTTGTTTTCAGCCTCCCAAGCACTGGGATTACAGGTGTGTGCCACCGTGCCCAGTCTCAATTGCCAGCTCAGTGCACTCGGTGGGTAAGGCTGGCATAGCACACCTGGGATTGAACCCCTGCCTGTGTGCTCTGCCTAAGAAGGCACTTTAGTCTGTTGAGCTATCTGGCTAGCCCTAAAAATTAATTAATTGATTGATTGATTAATAGATTAAAAATATAAACTGAAATATATAATAAGTATTCAATGTACAAAATGCAGGTATTCTAGGTATGTGTGGTAGAACATGCCTGTGATACTATCAGGAAGCTGAGGCAGGAGGATAATTACAAGTTTGGGACTAGCCTGAGCTACAAAGTGTGTTCCTAAGCAGATACTTTAGACTGCTGAGCTATCTTGCCAGCCGCTGGCTTTTACATCTTTTTATTTTATTTTTTATTCATTTATTTAATGGTTGTATGGATTGAACACAGGACCTTACATACACTCTACTACCAACCTGTATCCCCAGCCTTTTTAAAATTTTGAGATAGGATCTCACTAAATTGCCCAGGTGGCCTTGAATTTATGATCCTTCTGCCTCAACCTCCCAAGTAACTAACTGGGATTATAGGCCACCATACTCAGTTTATTTTTATTTTTAGTTGACATATAATAGTACATACTATGGGAAACATTGTGATAATTCAATACATGTACACATAATATGGAAACTCTATATTTCACCAGTTATGAAACCACCAGACTGTTTTCCAAAGTGGCTGCACCCTCCCACCAGCAGTGTATGAAGTATATGAGGGCTCCTGTTTCTTTATATCCTTACATGCTGGTGCAGCATGTGGTGTCAAACTGTAATTCTTTTACACCCCTATCCAGTTTACAGGTGAACAAACAAGTGAAACAAAAGTCTTATAAAAGAATATTGAACGATAGCTTGTGTAATGCACTATGACATGTTCTGTTGTATCCCATTCTTTTTCATTAAAACAAACAAAACCTGGAGGTGTAATTCAGGCCATGGGTTCAATCCCCAACACTACAAACAAACATTCTGGTTCCTAACACTAAATGAATTTCACAACTCATTAATTGTGACCTGAAGTTAGAAGACACTAGGCTATTGTAACCTTTTCATTTTATATGAAAGGAAGGCAAGGCCCAGACAGAGTCATGCTACTAATTAGTGGCAGATACAAGATTACAGTCCGAGTCTTTTGACTGCCTGCTTTACCCTTAGTATTGATATATTACAGTAGCCTTCCTTATGAGTAGATAAAAATAAAGTAGAATTCTATTCAGGTATCATTTCTTTAAAACTACCCCCCCCCTTTTGTGTCCAAAGGCACTCTACTACTGAATTACAACCCCTGCCTAGGGAAGGCAAGACCTCACTAAATTGACTACACGGGGCTCTAACTTATTATTTTCCTGCCTTAGCCTCCTGAGTAGCTGGGATTACATGCATGCACCGCTATATCTGGCCTTTTAACAGAATTTGTAATAGTAGTATATTAGGTTAAAGGCAAAAAAATGAATGAAAATAACCATTTTTTTTCCTTTTTCAGCAATGGGGCTCAAGCATGCTAAGCAAGGGCTTCATGCATGCTAGGTAAGCACTACCACTGAGCTACCTCCTAGCCCCAGAAATTGTATTTTTTTTTTTCTTGTTTCAGAACTTTTGTTTGTTTGTTTATTTATTTTTATGGCCGGCTCAGCCTGCCCTGAGGGCAGGGCTGGTGCAGCATGTGGTGCTAGGGATCAAACCGTGGTCCCTGCAGCTGCCCAAGCTTTCCTAAGCAGGCACTTTAGACCCCTGAGCCATCCTGCCAGGCCCCTCCAGAAATTGTATTGTCCTGAGCTATTCCACAATGACTCGTGGCCTCTGGGCAGGTGAACCTAGCTGCTGGGCATTGAATTAGGCTGATCAAATGAATCAGTGTCCCAGATTCAATTTGTCCAAATCTCAGTCTACTTTGTAGTTAAAGGGCAGCCACTTTCCTTACACTGCCCAATTTGAATGATAATATAACGTTCCAATGTAGGTAATATGAAACTATTTCATGCTGCTTTTCTCTATTTTATTATAGTACATATAGCTCTTTTTATTTTATTTATTTATTTATTTATTTTTTTGTCTTTTTGAGACAGGGTCTTGCTATGCAGTTCAGGCTGGTCCTGAGCTCACTTTTGTAGCCCAGGCTGGTCTCGAACTCTCACCAATCCTCCTGCCTCAGCCTCCTGAGTGCTGGGATTACAGGCGTGAGCCACCACGCCCAGCTACATATAGCTCTTAAGTCTTTTAAGTTAGAATTTTCTAGCATTTAACATTGGACATGGAAAGCGCTTCAGGTTCCTGTTAAAATGTGGTCTTTGTAGACCCTATTCTAGACTTGACTAATCAGAATCTTGGGATTAGTGTCCTAAGCAAGGTATGGTGACACACACGTAAGTGAGTTAGATTTAAAGCCCCCCCCCCCTTTTTTTATTCTGCAACTCCACTCTCTTTTGGTTTCTGGAATTACTATTTGACTTTGTCACTAACAGAAGCAACTGACTTTTTAAAAAGTAAGTTTATTAGTGCATTTTAGAAATACATAATGATAGAGAATTGGTATCTGTACACAATATATCTTGATTCCTTTGTTTCTCCACTCCCCTGCCCTCCCTTCAACTCCTCTTCCCCTCCTTATTCACAAAAGCTTTGTTTCCATTTTGTCTTTCTTTTTCTTTTCCCTTCCTTCTCCCTCCCTAGTTCACCTTCCCATTTGAATGTTTTCATCCTATTTCACATGTTATACATGTTAAGAGCAAATAGCTATTCATAGCATTTATGAGAAAATATCTGATTATATGTCAATAGGAGTTAACTATGTAGAGTTTTAGTCTTATCCTACTTGAGTTTAGTACTAAAAACCTTTCTTCTATCCACTGACATCCATGATTTGAAGTAATTTATTTTGGAATAAACACAGCCTATTTTATTTTATTTTCCCCTAGTCTATAAAGATATCTGAATTCAATAAATGTACCTGAGATCTCTTAACAAATACTTGAGTGCCTACTGTGTGTCAGGCACTATTCCAGGAGTTAAAATGCTACCTATACCAGGCTAAGCCCAAATATATGTTATGTGAACTAAACCTTTAAAAACTATGAGCAATGATAGGGGTAGTTGTATTACTTTGGAAAATTTGAGAAGAACACCCTTAGACTAAGGTTGCAGCCACAGAGGAAGAACAATAGCCTAGCATGTGTGAGGCCTTGGGTCTAGCCCCCAGTCAGGGAAGGATTGGAGAGACAGTAAGTTGTTGTCAAAGCTAGGTCCTATAGCATGGGCTCCGCAGAGGCTAAAGCATTTATGGACAAAGGCCCAAGATCAAGAGGTAAATTAAACCTGCTTAAAGACTGAAGTGGGGGCCGGGGAGGTAGCTCTGTGGCACAAGTGCCTGCCTGGCAAGTGTAATGTTGTGAGTATGAACCCCATTCCCAGGAAAAAAAAAAAAAGTTGTGGCTAACCCCATCTCTAAATATCTTCTTTGGGGGGGCTGGGGAGATAGCTCCGAGGCACAAGTGCCTGCTGGGCAAGTGCAAGGTCGTGAGTTCGAACCCCGGTCCCCAAAAATAAAAAAATAAATAAATAAATAAATAAATAAATAAATATCTTCTTTGGGGCCAGCAAGATAGCTCAGGGGTCTGAAGCGCCTGCTTAGGGAAGCTTAGGCAACCACAGGGACCAGGGTTCAATCCCCAGCACCACATGCTGTGCGAGCCCCACTACCCCAGGGCAGGCTGAACTGGCCATAACATATATACATACATAATTTTTTGGGGAAAAAAATAGAAAAAGAAAAAAACAAAAGAAAAAAGACTGAGAAGAAAGATGTTCAAAGAGGAAGGTTGTAAAGTAACACTTATTAGCTGAAAATGATGATAAAGATGTTTTGGTTTTGGTTTTTCTGACAGTTTCTATGTAGTTCAGGCTGGCCTTGGATTCAAGGTTATTCTGCCTCAGCCTTGAGTGCTGGCATTACAGGTATGTGTCACCATACCCTGCTGAAATGATAAAGATTTACTGAGCTCTTATTAGTTGTTAGGTAGTGATACATATACTTGATGCTTAAGAACTAATTTTCAGGGGCCAGGGAGATAGCTCAGGGGCACAAGTGCCTGTCTGGCAAGTGCAAGGTCTTGAGTACAATTCCCAGTTCTGCAAACAAAAGAACTAATTTTCATAATGAGTTAAATTCTTTTATTTCTCATTTACAGGGGAGAAAACTCAGAAAAAGTTTAAAAATTTCCCAAGATCACACAGCTAGCTAGAGATTTCCTCAGAGATGTGAGATTCAAACAAGTAGATTCAAGTCCATTGCTTACTTTTTAGCCTTTTACCGTTTTCTCCCTAGTATATGTCACTGTTAGGCAATTTTTTTTTTCTAAGCTTGTGGTCCTCTTGCCTCAGCCTCCTTAGTAACTTGGCACCATAGCTGGCCATGTCTTTAGTTGCATTCTGCTGGCTGCCTTGATACCTTGAATGAATTTAGAACATTGACCTTTCACAGTCATCTTGACTTTGAGGGAAGAAACCAGTTGTACAGTTCAGATTGAGTGGTAAGGTGGGTGAAGTGAATAACACCCACCATGTTTGTATACCTCTGCCTCTCCTTTAGTTGATACATAGCAGCAGCATTCACTGTATTTTTTTGTCAGACCTTGAAAAGACACTCATGAAAAAAGCCTTCTAGAATTGCTTCAGAAAGTGGCAAGAGGGATAGGATGAGTGTATTCATAATCAGGGTGTTTGAGAGAGTTTAAGGGCAATATATATATATATATATATATATATATATATATATATATTTATTTGTCTTTTTGAGACAGGGTCTCACTATACAATTTAGGCTGGCCTTTAGCTTACTTTTGTAGCCCAGGCTGGTCTCGAACTCACAACCAATCCTCCTGCCTCAGCCTCCCAAGGGCTGGGATTACAGGTGTGCGTCACCACACCCAGCTAAAGGGCAATATATTTTTTAACTTTTTGATATAGGGACTCACTAGATAGTTCAGACTGACCTTGAACTTTCTTTGTAGTTTAGACTGGCCTCAATTTATGGCAGTCCTGCCTCAGCCTCTCAAGTGCTGGGATTATAAGGGTGGGCCACCTCATAATAAATTTTTAAAAATTTAAACATTATATATTTTCATCACCTCATATATGTTTGGACTGCATGTTGCATATTTGTGGGGCATATGAGACGATCCTGCAAGCAATGGATATTCTAGAACTGAAGTCAGAAAGTTAGGACTTACAGTTCATCTTTGAAAATCATTTGGCAGCCAGGCGTGGTGGCACATGCCTGTAATCCCAGCACTTGGAAGGCTGAGGTAGGAGGATCAGTGCAAGTTCGAGACCAGCCTGGGCCACAAAAGTGAGCTCAAGGCCGACCTGAACTGCACAGCGAGAGCCTGTCTCAAAAAGACAAAAAAAAAAAAGAAAGAGAGAGAGAGAGAAAGAGAGAAAGAGAAAGAAAGAGAAAGAGAGAAAGAGAAAGAGAGAAAGAGAAAGAGAGAAAGAGAGAGAAAGAGAAAGAAAGAAAGAAAAAATCATTTGGCAAATGACTTTCAGTTACTTGAGAATAGGTGAGCTCCCACAGAGAGAAGAAACTAGCTTGTGAGTAATGCCTGGGAACTTGTGAGTTTTCATTTCAACTTTAAGCCTTGTGTATTATGGTTTATGTCTAGTTGTCCCCCCAAAGCCTCATGTAGTCATTGGGTGGGGACTTCTAGAGTTTGAGACTTGATCCGTTATCCCTGGGATTATGGGTTTTAGTACTGATGGGATTATGGGTGGAAGTACTTCTGGGATTATGGGTGTAGCCTAGAGCAGGAGCTAAGGCAGAGAGCCTGAATGTAATATAAAGAGAGACAGAGAGACAGACTAGAGCTCGAGCTGGTGCTGCTGCTCCGCTGCCCTGTTTGGTTGGCTGCCTCTGCCACCATTTTGCTGCTGTTCTGCCGCTTTGAACTGGATGCTGTCCGCCCTGCTCCACTCAGCCTTGGGCCAACCGAATATGGACTGAAACCTCCACAAACTGTGAGCTAAATAAACCTTTCCTTCCTTCATTTTGAGTGTTGGGTATTTGTCCCAGCAATGAGCAAAAAGTAACTAAGACATGTATATTCTCCCACCCCACTTCCCTGAGTTCTGGGTATCCAACCCAAGGTCATGACACTGAGTTCCATACCCAGCCCTTTTCAGTTTTTATTTTGAGGTAGAGTTTTGCTAAGTTGAGGTGAATGAAGGGAAAGAAAAGGGGTTCTGTGAAGTAATTGAGAATAGTTTGAAAGATATAAAAGGAATCAGAGTTCTATTTAAGAAAATAGAAGGGCCTGGGGCCCGGAAGGATGGCTCAGTGGTCTAAAGTGCCTGCTTAGGAAAGCTTAGGTGGGTGCAGGGACCGCAGATCAATCCCCGGCACCACATGCTGTGCCAGCCCTGCCCACAGGGCAGGCTGAGCCGTCCATAAAACTAATAAATAAATAAACAAACGAAAGTTCTGAAACAAGAAAAAAAATTTTTTTTAAAAAGAGAAAATACAAGGGCCAAGGATATAGCTCAGCAGCACAGTGCCTGCTTATTAAGTGCAAGGTTGATAGTTTGATTTTTGTTACCAAACAAATAACAACAACAAAAAAACCAGAGTATAGAGCAACGTAAATTTTTTTTTCAACGTAAAATTTTAAAATGATTGACTAATGAATAATTTAGATAGTAGAGGATGAGAAACACTGAGAGCTCACTCAGTGTGGTGACATACCTGTAATTCCAGCACTCAGAAAGCTGAGGCAAGAGGATCACAGAACAGCATAGCAAGACCTTGTCTCACAGAAAAGGAGAGTGGGAGCTGAGGATGTAGCTCCGTGGTAAAACCCTTCCTTACCATGCACCAAGTCCCAGGTTCAATTCCTAACACTGCAAAAAATGGAAAATAACTTTTAAAAACTGTGTATGTGAATTGCATATGTATATACCTATCAGAAATGTCAGGGACAAAGTCAGAGGAGGTGATGAAGTGGAGCCCGGAGGAGGAGTTCAGCTACGGGGCTCAGTGTTAGAGGCTTTCATGGTTTTTGGCAAGCTGTTTTTCCACAAGTAAAATTACTTCCCAGTTACACATCCTCTTTCTCATTGTTATTGCTGTGGATTTTTTTTTTTTTCTGGGACTGGGGTTTGAACTCACAACATTGCACTTGCCAGGCAGGCACTTGTGCCACAGAACTATCTCCCTGGCCCCTTTAAGGTGTTTTTTAAAAAACATTTTGGCCAGCCCCCCTAGGGGTGGGGCTAGCACAGCATGTGGTACAGGAGATCTAACCATAGTCTCCTTGTGGTTGCCTAAGCTTGCCTAAGGAGGTGCTTTAGACCACTGAGCCACCTCATTGGCCTGGATTTTGGTATTTTATAGTTTTTTTTATTTTATGCAGGATTGGGGTTCAAACTCATGACCTTGCACTTGCCAGGTAGGCACTTGTACCACAGAGCTATCTCCCTGGCCCCTGATTTTGGTATTTAAAACAGTTTTGGTTTTTTTTTAACTTTATTTATGTTATGGCCGCTCAGCCTGTCCTGGGGATGGGGCTGGCGCAGCATGCGGTGCCAGGGATCAAACTGAGGTCCCTCTGGTTGCTTAGGCTTGCCTAAGCAGGCACTTTAGACCGCTGAGCTATCTCATTGGCCCCTGATTTTGGTATTTGTTTAAGGCATAAACTATCCTTAAAAGAACACAAAGGGGGGCTAGGGCGATAGCTCAGTAGAATAAGCACTTGCCTGGCAGATGCAAGGACCTGAGTTCAATCCCCAGTTCCACTAAAAAAAAAAAAAAAAAAAAAAGACCAAGGGCTGAAAATAATGGCATATACCTGTAGTCCCAGCACAGGCCATTCTGGGCTACATAGTGACTTCCTTTCTCTAAAGAAAAAAAAAAAAAAAAAAAAAGGAGGAAAGAAAAGAGAGACAGACAAAGAAGGATCTCATGCTGTAGAAGTGACTTTGTCATGATCCAAACATCTACATCCTTGTTGACTCCTGGGAATTTGATCAATATTACAAGTGTCTCATTGTCTAGAGGCATGTTTCTGCAGATACCTGGCTGAAGCGCTCCCAGAAATGGTGGCAGTGACTATTCTAACATGTCTCCAGATTTGTCTGTTAGCATGTTTTCAAATAATAGTGAGCCTTTATGTGTAGTATTGGAAGTTATTTAGTGGTTCTATCTATTTGTGTTTTTTTTCTTGTCTTGTCTTTTATGTATTTGATACAGGGTCTCACTATGCAGTTCAGACTTACAGTGATCCTCCTGCATTCAGCCTCTCCAGTGCTGATATTACAAGTGTGCACCACCACACCCAGTCTGGGTGGTCAGTTCAGCAGGTCGAGGGGCAGAGCTGGCATGACATATGGTGCTGGAGATTGAACCCCAGTTGCTATGCTTGCTTAAGTAGGTGCTTAGTCCACTGACCTGTCTTATCAGCTCTGTGGTTCTATCTTTTTATGTCATTTGAATGTCAAGAGTTTGAAGGCTAAAATTACTGAACAATTCTGTAAAAAATAAAGAAAATTTAAAAAAATATATACGTATACACATACATACACATACATATAATAGTTAATCTTCTTCAAAATTATCCTTTATTTATTTGATATAGGGCCTTGCTACACAGTTCAGACTCATAGTGATCCTCCTGTTTTCAGCCTCTCCAGTGCTGCGACTGCAGGTGCATGCTATTTCGAGTTCATACAGCATGCAGTACCGAGGATCAAACCTGGGTCCTTGCACTTGCCAGGCAGATGCGTAGACTTCTAAGCTATGTCCCAGCCCTTAACAGTTAATGTTACATTTTTTCTTTCCTAATCGTATTTCACATAAAATTTAAAGCTTCATGCAGTTTAGTACAAGACATGTATAGAGTTCCATCTATAAATCCTAGTACAGTAAGCAACAAGGTAGATCTATCCGTTGACCCAAGAATCTTCTTTTTTTGGCCTTTTTTTTTTTTTTTTTTCCTTGCGGGACTGGGTTTGAACTCATGACCTTGCATTTGTCAGGCAGGCACTTGTGCCGTGGAGCTATCTCCCCAGCCCCCCAAGAATCTTTTGATCAAGTAGAATTTATAAAATTGTGATAGAAAAAATCTACACTAGCTGGGCGTGGTGGCTCACGCCTGTAATCCCAGCACTTGGGAGGCTGAGGCAGGAGGATCGTTGTGAGTTCAAGACCGGCCTGGGCTACAAAAGTGAGCTCAAAGCCAGCCTGAACTGCACAGTGAGACCCTGTCTCAAAAATCCAAAAAAAAAAAAAAAAAAAAAGAAATAGAAAAAATCTACACTGATGGGAGGCAGGGTTGAGACAATTTATAAAAGGTTCTATGAGAAAGTAGCTTCTCAATTGAGTTCTTAAAAGATGAAGAGATTGAAGCCAGGCATTGTAGTGCATGCCTGTAAGCCTAGTACTTGGGTGGCTAGGGCAGAAAGATGGCTATTAGTTCAAAGCCAACCTGGGCTAGAGAGTAAGACCCTGTCTCAAAAATAAAACGGAACCTGGAACATTTTGTAGTGCTACAAAGTAAGAAAGTACTTTTAAAAGATGTTGGGGGAAAGCATGTTGAAAGAACATTAGAGGGCTGGTGAGATAGCTCAGCAGACTAAGCACCTGCCTAGGCAAGTGTAGGGACTGGAGTTCAGTCCCCGGCACCATATGCTACACTAGTCCCACCCTCAAGCTCACTGAGGTGGCACACACCTGTAATCCCGGCACTGGGGAGGCTGAAAACAAGATCCTATACCACTGAAAACAAGATCCTATACCACTACTACATAAAAAACGAACATTGAAAAAAAAGCTGGAAAAGATCCAGATGGCTATAATTAGAACAATTTGAACAACCAGACAGTAGTACAAAAGTACAAATAAAGTATCTCTTGTCCAATATGCTTGAGACTGAAAGTGTTTCAGACTTTATTTTGAAATATTTGTAAATATGTAAGGAGTTACCTTGGGACTGTTACCAAATCCTAAACATAAAAGGCATTTATATTTTATATGTATCTGATACATATAGCCCTGAGTTTACAGTATGCCTGTGTTTTGACTGCAATGGATCATGAGGTCAGTTGTGGAATTTTCTATTTGTGACACTGATTATGTCAGCACTCAGTTTCAGACTTGGGACAATTTTTAGTTTCAAATTTTTGGGTAAGGGATGTTTAATTTGTATTCACTCCCAGGGACTAAAATAAATATCTGGGAGTCCCCACCCATATAAATAAATGGTTGCATAAATGAGGGGTAAAAGAGAAATATTGTCTCAGTTACTAATTATGGAATGGATGAGGTCAAGAGAAAATCACTACTAACAATAATACTCAGTAGGATCCTTCCAGAAATGCTAAAATCAGTGGGAAAAAGTTTAAGGAGAAATAGAATCAAAGTATCTTCCTCCAAATGTTTACAAATTACAAAGAGAATAATAATAATAATATTGTAATGGAGACTGAAAACATCTTAGCCAAGTGGTCAGGTTCATACCACCAGTGATAAGATGTCATCATCACTAACCCTCTGACAGAGTAGAGTGAGGAAGGGACCTCAGGTTTACAGTGTTCTGCAAATCTGTAACTTAATCTCCTATGAAAAAGCTTTTTTATTAATTGAGCTTTTTTTTTTAGTCTTTTTGAGACAGGGTCTCGCTGTGCAGTTCAGGCTGGTCTTGAGCTCACTTTTGTAACCCAAGCTGGTCTCAAACTCACATCAATCCTCCTGCCTCAGCCTCTCAAGTGCTGGGATTACAGGCGTGCGCCCCCACACCTGACTGAATTGAGCATTTTAAGATGTTGCATGTTCATCTTTGTCTTTGACCAGTCCAGGTCTTTCAACAACTCCAAGAAGCCCTGGTTATTCTTTTTAATTAATTAAATTGTTTTTCTTGTGCCACAGAGCTATCTCCCCAGTAGCCTTAATTAATTAATTAATTTTGTGGTACTCAAGATTGAACTCAGGACCCTGTGTTTGTTAGGTAGGCCTGTTTATTCCATTCAGCTGTCTCCGCAGCCCTTATTATTTTTACTGATGAGATCAAAAATGCAGTTCAGGGATCCTCCTACTTAATAACTGGCCAGTGATTTTCAACAGAATCAGAGTTGAGAAAGTCAAGGGAAGACAGCAACTAGCATACGTGGAAAGATTTTAGGAGTCATGATGACTACAGGCACTGTAGAATCTTGGAACAGAAGAAACAGTGGAAAAGTGATGGAATTTAAATGAAGTCTAGGGCCAGGGAAACAGCTCAGCAGCAGAAGTACCTACTAGGCAAGTGTAAGGTCCTGAATTCAATCCCTGGTACCACAAAATAAAAATAAAAATAAAGAAATAAATAAGTAAATGAAGGGCCTGGCAGGATGGCTCAGTGGTCTAAAGCGCCTGCTTAGGAAAGCTTAGGCGGCTGCAGGGACCGTGGTTCGATCCCCGGCACCACCTGCTGTGCCAGCCCTGCCCTCAGGGCAGGCTGAACCGGCCATAAAAATAAACAAACAAACAAACAAAAGTTCTGAAACAAGAAAAAATAAAAAAATAAAAATAAGTAAATGAAGTCTATAGTTAATAGTATTGTTCCAGTGTTAATTTTTTTTCTTTTGTTTGTTTTGATAATTGTGCTATGGTAATGTGAGGGAAACCTGCATGGAAATCTGAGAGCTCTGATACTCTGCAACTTTTTTTTTTGTTGTTCCAGCTCTTTTGTAAATGTAAAATAAAAAGTGAAAGAGAAGTGTGATGCTGCATACTTGGACTTCTAATATTCTGGAGGCTCAGGAGGAGGTTTTTTTTTTTTTTTTTTTTTTTTTTTTGGTAGTGCTGGGGTTCAAACTCATGACCTTGCACTTCCCAGGTAGGCACATACGCCACGGAGTTATCTCCCCAACCCCATCAGGAAGGAGTTTGATCATGAGTTTGAGGTTATACAGTGAGACTATATAATACCTTGTTGGTGCATTTCAAAAATAAACAAATACATAGAAAAAAATTAACTTCAAAGAATTTTTCAGGTATGTGCTCAAACTTGCAATCCTCCTGTCTCAGCCTCCCAGAGTGCTGGGGTTGTGGATGTATGTCACATGCATGACCCAGGAACATACTTCATGTAGCTTTTATTTAAAATTTCCTTGTGTACCTTGAAGCTTACTCAGCTTTTAGTTGCCCTCTTTTACCTTTTGCTGTTCAACTTGAGATGAGTTGTTCATAGAAAAACTAAAATTTTATAATTTTAAATTTTGTTTATTTTTTTTTCTTGTTTCAGAACTTTTGTTTGTTTATTTATTATTTTTTTATGGCTGGCTCAGCCTACCCTGAGGGCAGGGATGGCGCAGCATGTGGTGCCGGGGATCGAACTGCAGTCCATGCAGCCGCCCAAGCTTTCCTTAAGCAGGTGCTTTAGACCACTGAGCCATCCTGCCCAGCCCCAAAACTTTATAATTTTGTTTTAAAAAGACATTTCTGAGCTGGGGAGATAGGCATAAGCACCTGCCTGGCAAGTACAAGGTCCTCAGTTTGATCCCTGATACAAAAAAAAAAAATTTCCTCTCAATGAGTTTGTAGAGTTTTTTTTTTTTTTTTTTTCTTTCAAGTTTTTGAAGCTGTATTCAAGCAGGCAGCTTTCCATCTTGCCCCAAGTAATCAGAGGGAAGTGAAGAGAGGGAGATGGAGGGAAGGAGAGAGGAAGAGAGTGGAGGGAGGGAAAGAATGAGTGAGGGAAAGCTGAGATTAGGTTTATGAAGACAGCATTTTATTAGTGGGCTTAGGAGGTTTGATGTGGTGGCAGCTTGCTTGCTTTTTTTTCCCAGCCTGGTTTCTAAGAGACAATTCTCTGGGCCCCGTGAATTTGTAAATGATTTTATTAGAATAGGCTTCCCGAAGCAGCCTTAGTCTTCACTTCAAGCAGCAGCTACAAGAAGCAGATACTTGGGGCCTGACTTCCCAGTGATTCATAGCAGCACAGCCCCTGCTTTGGCAGGAACCTTTGGCCAGAGATCCTTATCTCCAGGCCCCAGCTTGCCCAGAGGATTGTTTCTGTGTCCCAACTCAAACTACCTGGTCTGATTAGAGAACTTTGGCCTGGGAATTAGAGCTTTAACTTTATTTCTAACCAGATGGTGATTTGGGGGAAATGATATTTGGATGTTTACATGGCTCAGTTTTCTCACTGTATAAAAGGGGATTTGGTTCTTTGTTTGTTGTCCCCCCACCACTGAGGTTTGAATTCAGGGGTTCTTTTTTTTTTTGTGGAACCATAGTTTGAATTCACGACCTTGCACTTGCCAGGCAGGTACTTGTGCCATGGAGCTATCCCCCGCCCCTGATTTTTAAGCTTCTCTTTTGATGTAAAAAATCTTGGTTGGGTGTGATGGCGCACACCTATAATCCTAGCACCTGGGAGGCTGAGGCAGGAGGTTTGGTGCAAGCTTGAGACCAACCTGGGCTACAAAAAGTGAGCTCAAGGCCAGCCTAAACTGCATAGTGAGACCCTGTCTCAAAAAGACAAAAAATAAATAAATAAATAAATAAAATCTTACATATCTACCTAAAACTGAAGGCATCATTCTTTTTAGCAAGAAGTACCTCTTTCTATGTATCCCATTAGCATTTGTTCTACTATTTTTGTTACATTGGTTTCCTTTAACTCATGTGCGTTTTATCCTCCAAGTCAACATGCCAGTAGAAAGCACATGAATCTAGGCTTTGGAGTCTGAACATCTGGATCAGCTTTCTTATCAGAGAGAGACTATCAGGCCCACATGTCTCACGCCAGCCAATAAAAGCTGAGATATTCACTCATAGAACAGAGTATTTCAGTTAATTCTACATTTCCCTGGAAGTAGGAATAATCGTCTCTGGTGTTCACCTTTGGAGGAAATAGCAGTCATCCCCTGAATACAGAAATGGGGCTGGTTGCAGGCCGCCACAGACACCAAAATACATGATACTTGGATCCCTTCTATAAAATAGTGCAGTGTTTAATCTGTGCGCAGCCTTCTGTAGACATTTAGATCATTTCTGGATTACTTGTGATGCCTAATTCAATGCAAATGTTGTATCTGTAGTTATGCTTATTGTTCAGGGAATAATGACAGGAAAAGATAGACATCCATTCTGGGAGGATGAGGCAGGAGGATCATGGGTGTGAACACAGCCAAGGAAACTTAGCACTCAGCAGGACCCTATCTCAAAATAAAAGATTTTTTAAAAGGATTGGTGGTAGCCGGGTGTGGTGGCTCACGCCTGTAATCCCAGCACTCGGGAGGCTGAGGCAGGAGGATTGGTGTGAGTTCGAGACCAGCCTGGGCTACAAAAGTGAGCTCAAGGCCAGCCTCAACTGCATAGCAAGACCCTGTCTCAAAAAGACAAATAGACAAAAATAAAATAAAATAAAATAAAATAAAAGGATCGGTGGTGTATCTCAGTGTGAAGACCCTGGGTTCAATCCCATATACTGTTTAAAAAAAAAGTGTACTTATTTAGTACAGGTGCAATTTTGTCCTAATATTTTTAATTCACACTTTGTTTATTTCTTTGAGGAGAAACCCAAACATACAAAATGCCAAGTATATTTGCACTGCCTTCTTACTGGAAGTTGATTTTTGTAGATTTGCAGCTTGGTAGTTCAAGAATTTTTCTTCCCTATTTTTACCTTGATTACAAGTGTTGGCTTGAATTGTTACTCATTACTGCTGGTGAAGAGAAGTGGAATTTGAAATCAAATAAAATAAATTTGGATTTCGTATCTCTGTTCTATAGCTAATCGATCTTTATAAAGTTATTTAACACATCTGAATCTTAATTCATCATAAATAAAATAAAACTTCATCTTGTAGTGTGATTGTGAAGATTGAGATTTATGCTCTGCAGAAAGTAAATATTTCACAGCAGGTGAGGCAGGAGGATTGCCATGAGTTCAAGGCCAGCCAGAACTATAGTTTTGAAAGCTTTTTATTCTTAAACTTTTAATTTGTAGTTTCCTGTTGTACGTATTTATGTTTTTCTTTGTTATGCATATATCTCAACTTCAGTAAAGCAAAGCTCACCATTGTCCCTCTTCTTATTTTACCCTCAGGTTTCTCATCATTCAGGTTTGATAGTGCCAACTTTGATCCCTTCTCTTATTCTAAGTCTATTTTATTCTAATAACTGTGGTTTTCTCTTCACCTTCCCAGTCCCACCCCCTCTATTTATTTATTCATTTAATTTAGTACAGGGCCTACGGGCTCTCACTACACAGATTGGACTGGTAGTGATTCTCCTGCTTTCAGCCTCCCAAGCACTGGAATTACAGGCCTGTGCCACCATGCCTGGTCTCAATCGCTATCTCAGTGCTCCCCCAGGGGCAGAGCTGGCATGGCCCGTCAGAGATGGAAATCTGGTCCCTGCATCTGCCTAAACAAGCCCTTTAATCCGCTGAGTTATCTGACCAGCCCAACCCACTTTACTTTAAACTTTAAACCTTGATGACTTGTCACTTGGTTTAAGGATCTCTCTGCCTCTGTCTCTCTGTCTCTCTCTGTCTCTCTGTCCCTCTGTCCCTCTCCCCCTCCCTGCATCTCTCTCTTTCTCTCTCTCTCTCTGAGACAGGGTCTCACTATGCAATTCAGGCTAGCCTTGAGCTCACTTTTGCCACCCTGGCTGGTCTCAAACTCACACCAATCCTCCTGCCTCAGCCTCCCAAGAGCTGGATTACAAGCGTGTGCCACCACACTTGGAGGTTTAAGGATCTTATAGTAATATAGACTCCTGTCTCTTAAAATACAGTGTTCATTGTGTTACTTGATTTTTCATAAAATTTCTGTGTTCGGGCTGGTGAGATGGCTCAGCGGTCTAAAGCATCTCCTTAAAGCTTAGGCAACCGCAAGGACCGAGGTTCAATCCCCAGCACCACATGTTGCGCCAGCACCTCCCCCAGAGCAGGCTGAGCCAGCCATAACATAAAAAATAAAATAAAATAAAAATAAAAATAAAATAAAATAAAATTTCTGTGTTCCCCTGTAGAGACTGTGAAGTAATACACTCAAAGCTCTTGCTTATCTTCCAGATGGGACTATTGAGGCGCAGCGGGAACGTTATTGTATTTATGCCATAAAGGCCATGTAGGTGCTAGGGAATAGCACCTCAAGACTGGACTTCATCTGTGCTCACCCACAGGCTGGCTCATCCCACTGTTGAAGCATAACTCCATGTGTGCTGAGGCTGTGCTAGGTTTGGCTCCTCTCTATTTCTGCCTTCCATATTTGTATCTTCTCTTGTCTAACTTTATGATGGTGAACCTTTGAGAGCTTTCAGAGATACAAACAGCCTGCTTGGCACACATGCCACGGGTCTGCCACCACTGGACTCACTTCCTAAAGGTACTAACTAATACTGTGCCTCCCATCTCAGATGCACTTCTTCCTGCCCTTCCTTTGATATTCTATGTGTTCTGTAAATCCCAGTTCAGTCAGATGTCATGTCTTTTCTCTCCTACCAACCCAGAAAGTCCTGTCCTCCTAGAGCATGTGTTGCATCTAACTACATTCTATGTTGTGCTGTCATAATTCCTGTGTATATTAGTAAGGTCAGTAGATTATGAACCTTGTTTGGGCAATGATTTTTTCATATAACCTTTTAGGGTGGGAACCACTTAAGGTATGCTTATAAGGTAGGCTGTAAAGTAGATGTTCTGACTTCTCTCTTCTTTTATACTTTATTTATTTGTTTGTTTGTTTATTTATTATGGCTGGCTCACCGCAGTCCCTGCAGTTGCCTAAGCTTGCCTAAGCAGGTGCCTCAGACCACTGAGATATCTTGCCAGCCCCAAAATTATTCTTTTTTTTTTTTTCTTTTTTTGTATTTTAGGAAAAGATCTATAGCATGTTCAGGGTCTCACTGTTAGTGATCTGCCTGTTTATAATAGCCACCCAAAAGCTGGGGTTACCCATGCAGGCCACCACACCCAGTCTCAATTGTCTCAGTGCACCCCGGGGGTGGGAGCAGGTTGGCACCAGCACAGCAAGCCTGGATGACCTCTCTTGATCAATCGATTCTTTCTTTTTTCTTTCTTTCTTTCTTTCTTTCTTTCTTTCTTTCTTTCTTTCTTACCTTCTTTCTTTTCTTCCTTCCTTTCTTTCTTTCTTTCTTTCTTTTTCTTTTCTTTCTTTCATGTAGCAGTTGGCACATGGTCTCATTAGGCAGCTGGGACTCATAATGACCATTTTAATTGTGCCCAGTGCTGGGACTATAGGTATGCACCACTGTGCCTTGTCTTGGTGGCCTGCTCAGAGCATCTGGGGGATGGGACCAGTGTGTCATGTGGTGCTGGGATTGAACCCTGGTCCCTGCACTTGCCTAGGCAGGCACTTAGTCCACTGAGCTATCTCACTAGCCCTCTTTGATTTTTCTGGCCAAGAGTAATCAAAAGCATGGAGGCAGACTTGAGTGTTAATTCTTTTTACTTTATCATATTTAGTCCCTGAAATAAGTTAATGCTTTTCCTTTTTTTGAGATGATGTCTCATAATGTTGCCCAAGCTGATCTTGAACTCTCTATGTGACCCAAGCTGACCTCAAACTCACGGCAGTCCTCTTGCCTTAGCCGTGACAGTGCTGGGACTTCAGGTGTGCACCAGAATGCTCAGCCTGTCCAGACTGGTTTTGAACTCCCTTACTTCCACCTCCCCAGTAATCATGACTCCAGGCACACACCACTACATCTCGCTCTCCAGATTTTTTGTTTGTTCATTGTTGTTTTTACAGACAGGCTCTCACTACATAGTTCAGGCTGGTCCTCAACTCACTTTGTAGCCCAGACTGTTCTTGAACTTGCAGCAATTCTCTTGTCTCTTTACAAGTGTGTACCACCACATCTGTTTATGCGCAGATTTAAAAAACATTTATGGGACTGGGAAGATAGCTCAAGTGCCTTCCTGGAAAGTGCAGAGTCATGAGTTTGAACCCTGGTCTCACAAAAACAAACAAACAAGGAAAAAAAAAAAACCTCTATATCTTATGTACTTTTTTTCATTTTGTCCAGAATTTATCATTATAGGGAAACTGGCAACATGTTTATATACTCATGAGCATATATTTGCCAAGTAATGTCTTAAAGTATTGGTCAGCATTTCCTAAATTTGGCTTGAAAGGTCACTATTAAAGAGTTAAAGCATTTCTGCTATGACTTTACATGATTAAGTTGAACTGAATTGATTGTTTCTTCTGTTTTGTTTTTTGAGATAGGGTCTCACTATATTGTCCAGGCTGGCCTTGAACTTGCAGTGAGGCTCTTGCCTCAGCCTCCTGAGTGCTAGAATTACAGACCTGCAGCAACATGTTTGGCTCCTGTCTTTTTCATGTTAGAGAAGAGGCTGTCAGGATTTGATAAGTCAGTTGCAAACCCAAAAGCAGATATACAAATAGGTATTATAATGGTATTTGGTACATTTAGGTTTATTCCAAAGAACATGAGTATTAAGGCAATTTTTTTCAGAAAGGTTGTGTGTGTGTGTGTGTGTGTGTGTGTGTGTGTGTGTATACTTTAAACCAGCCAGTGCCGGGCGTGGTGGCGCACGCTTGTAATCCCAGCACTCGGGAGGCTGAGGCAGGAGGATTGGTGCGAGTTCGAGACCAGCCTGGGCTACAAAAGTGAGCTCAGGACCAGCCTCAACTGCATAGCGAGACCCTGTCTCAAAAAGACAAAAAAAATAAATAAATAAAAAAAATAAAAAATAAACCAGCCAGATGTGGTGGCACATGTCTGTCATCCCAGCACTTGGGAGGCTGAGATAGGAGGATTGCCTGAAGTTGGAGCCAGTCTGGGATACATATTGAATCTATTTATAAAAACAAAATAGTGGCACAAGCCTGTAATCCCAGCACTCTGAGAGCTAAAGTAGGAAGATCACAAGTTTGAACCCAACCTGGGCAACTTAACAATTTAGATACTGTCTCCAAAAGAAGAGATATAGCTCAATATATAGGTGCTGGGCTCAATTCCCATACTGCCAACAACCATTAAACCCTAAACTAAAACAAACGATGACAAAAAAAAAAAAAAAAAAAAAAAAAAAAAAAAAAAA
>PVJA010023721.1:0-32666 GCA_004027025.1 Myocastor coypus | reverse complement strand
TTTTTTTTTTTTTTGTTTCTTTTTTTGTTGTTGTTTCTTTTTCTAAGCAACATCAATAAGGAGGTGGGTCATTCCCAGACACTGTACTCTGTAGAACGATTGTGAGGACAATATGCAATATGTCAACTTTCAAAGAAAAGAAAGGGGAAAAGAAAAAAAACGTAATGTTGATTTAGAAAGGTTAATGTTTAATTGTTTGATCAATCTTATATACTTATATGTATTAATCTAAACTGATCTGATGATGAAAATATGTAATATAACCATTGTTCAATTTAAACTATAAAAAATATTTAAAAAAAGAATAAAACATAACATAAAGACTGAAAAAAAAAAAAACATTTTTCATTCTCCTCCAATGAAAGAGCAATGTTACAGATAGAGTGCACATCTGCGTCCCTTACACGTTGAACAAGTAAGATCATACCTGTCTTAGTTACTTTTTACTTGTTGCTGGGACAAATACCCGACACTCAAAATGAAGGAAGGAAAGGTTTATTTAGCTCACAGTTCGTAGAGGTTTCAGTCCATATTCGGCTAGCTCAAGGCTGAGTGGAGCAGGGTGGAAAGCATCCAGTTCATGGAGGCAGAACAGCAGCAAAATGGCAGCAGAGGCAGCCAGTCAATCAGGGCAGCAGAGCAGCAGCAACAGCTAGAGCTCCAGTCTGTCTCTCTGTCTCTCTTTTTATTACATTCAGGCTCTCTGCCTTAGCTCCCGCCCTAGGCTACACGCATAATCCCAGAAGTACTTCCACCCATAATCCCATCAGTACTAAAACCTATAATCCCAGGGATCATGAATCAAGTCCCAAACTCTAGAAGTCCCTGCCCAGTGACTCCTTGAGGTTTTGGGGGGACAACGAGACATAAACCATAACAATACCATCTCCCCAAACCAAATGTTCTGCCTTCAGGTCATGCCCCACCCCTTGGTCTAGCTAGCTGCCATCTTTCTCTGGCGAGCCTCATGTCATCAAGCCACAATCCCTTGGCAAGTTCTCTGTACATTCCCCGTGCTCACAGTCTCCTGGTGTCCCTGGGATACATGCATGATGACAAAACAACTGTGTTCCTTGGAGAATGTCTGCTCTGTAAGCACAGCAGCTAAGCAGCTGTGAGCAAAGACTTGGTGAGACAGCATGGAGAAAAAGATCTCCATCACATGCTACCCATTCCCTCATAGCTCCATCTCTTTTCCCTTCTTAATAGAAACAAAGCATTTCCCTTCTCCCTCAGCCCACACAGATCCTTGTAAGTTCTGATCCATACTTTAATAGGACTTTTCGAAGTATACTGTCTGAATGCGTAGTGCTTGCGAGACAGACATTCTGACAAATGCGACTCATTCTAATTGCTCCCCAGTGAGGTCCTTATGACAGTTCTTCATAGTTCCCTTATCTGTGCAGCTTCCCCTTCCTAACGTGCATATCTTGTCCTACACTCTTCCCTCTGCAGGATTCTTCCTAGACCACACTCTTCATTTCCCCATCAGAATTTTGTTCCTATTGTCTTCTGATTTCCAGCACTCGTCACATTATGTCTTTCATGCTTCTTTTCAGCTTCCTAGATTAATCTACATTTTCTCGAGTTCACTTTGCAGTCTCAATAAAAAAAAATCTCTTCATTCTTCAAAACTCACCTCAAAGAAAGCTGTAAACTGGTCCAAGTTTCCAAATGGCTTCCGTCCCATACCAAGTCAACTTTGCTATAAACGTGGATCGTGACACACAGTGATCAGCAGCCTCTGTAGTTTCTTCCACAGGGCAGTATTTACGTAAACCCCAGTATTCCATTCAGTGCATGGCACACACGAACTGCTCATTAATTGTTTGTTGAATTGAACTGCTTCATCCTTCTAGATGCATAGCCTTAAAAAATGTCCATTGACCAATAATCCAACAAATCTCTAGAGTGGCTTCTGATAAAGGCACCTGCTTCATCCCTGAAAGTTACCTTGGGTAGGAACAGGTTGGTGGAGAGGCCCTTACCAGAAGGAGTACTGAAGCCCTGCCTAGTGGCTGTTGCAAAGTTAGAATGCCAAACAGTGATGGTGCGACAACATTAAGACTACAGAACTGAATCCAAGCTCATCTTCCAGCATCCTCTCACATTCTCTGAGGTCTTACCACCAATGCCCTCCCTAAGACCATGGCATCTGCTGACACTCGGGTATCCATCAAATAGCTGCTTTCAGTGATGCTTGTGCTTGCGTAAAGGAAAAGGGGCAGGAGAAATGAAAGAAGATTAACTTCCTGCAGATTTTTCCTTGCAGTTGAGTGGGAGCGATGACTTTATCTTCATTTCTATCATAGCTCCACACGAAACGCATGGAAATATCCCCAGTCTTAATCTGGGCTTTAGATCTTGGCTTTGCATTTGTTTCAGTGTAGTTTGTAATCTCTGCTGTACTTGACCAGGTTTCTTTCTCCATCTTGTAGAAAACAGACTCCATTGTCTTACTTTCTGCCTTTCTACCTTTTGTAGATTTGCAGTTTGCAACTGATTTCTAGGAAGAGGAAAATACTCCCCTTATCAATGTGTAGTCAACTACTCTTTCTCCTGACTGAGAGTTCCTACCTGAATCATAGTTGAAAGAAACCCTTTTCTAGACTTTTCACAGAAGTATAACATAAAGAAACATCCCAAATTGTAAGCTATCTGGATATCCACAAACTCAACACACTCAGATAACTAATGTCTAGATAAATGAAAAGTTACAGCAGAACCAGAAGTTCTGTCTTGTATTGTCTTGGTCACCACTAAACTTCTGGTATTTTTGTTTTTGTTTTTTTGTTTTTTTTTTTTTGAGACAAAGTCTTGCTGTGTAGTTCAGGCTGGCCTTGAGCTCACTTTGGTAGCCCAGGCTGGTCTCGAACTCGCACCAATCCTCCTACCTCAGCCTCCCAAGTGCTGGGATTACAGGCATGCACTGCCACGCCCAGCACACCACTAAACTTCAAAATAACTATACCTTAATTTATACAACCCATTATAAATGTTTTTCTTTCAGTGATGCAGCTTGAGTCTTTTTTGGTATGGCTTCCTTTGCTGAACCCAATATTGATAAGATTCACCCATGTTTGTATGCTATACAACTATAACTAATTTGTTCTCAGTACTGTGCAGTAGTTCCTTGGGCTAATACCCTACAATTAATTTATCAGCCTCATTATTGAAAGTCATTGGATTGTCTCCCGTGTGGACCTGTTACCAAAAAGGGCCACTTTCCACATTGTATGAGCATGTCTTTGGGTGGGCAAATGCATAGGTTTCTGGAAAAGCCCTTAAGAATGGAATTGCTGAGTCCAGAAGTATTTTATCTCTGCCCCACACTGACTTTGCTTTATTTTTCATTTATTTATATTATGGCTGACTCAGCCTGCCCTGGGGGTGGGGCGGGCACAGCATGTAGTGCGGGGGATCAAATGCGGTCCTTGCAGTTGCCTAAGCTTGCTTAAACAGGCGCTTTAGACCTTTGAGCCATCTCACTAGCTCCATACTGACTTAGCTTTAAAACTTACCCTTTTAATTGTTTTACTGAGTGACTACTACAGTTTACATCTAAAGTGTCCCGCTGTACACAGAAGGTGATTGGCTCATGGAGGCGCTATACTCACCAGTAGATATTTCTAATGACTGAGTATGCTGCTAGATGTTAGAACTTTTGTGGGCTGGGTCGCTGGGGACTTAGAATGGTGTGCTATTGTCCCCCACTGTTCCCTTCCATCTTTCTGGATGCAATAGATTGAGCACCTTTCCCTCGACCAGTCCCTCTGCCATAGCCTTTCTGTCTTGGACCCATCTGGCAATGGGCTGGAACTATGAGCCAAAATAAACTTCTCTCAGTCTTGGGTGTGGGGTGCTTTTGTCCCTGTGGAAGGTGGCTATGATGGTTACTTAAACAAATTTACATTTCCTGAGCTTCTTTTTCCCTATCAGTAAATGGTAAAAGTGCACACTACAAAGTTGTTGAAATACAGTATCAACTAAAATAAAATATCTAACACAACCAGGACACTTAAGTGACATGCATCATGTGGAAGTATAGTATATGACCAGCAATCCCAATATACCCAGCTGCCAGTATACCCGGCCTTTGTTATAGACTGGACACACAACTTCAGTTTGCCCAGGGGCACGTGAGTAGAACCGAGGTAAGCCATATCCAAGCCACCAAGCCTCCATCCTTCTCTTTCCTCCCTGTAAAGCCAGTGTTGCAGCAGCTATATCACAAGAGCATGGCTAGCTGGGCATGGCAGCTCACGCCTGTTATCCCAGCACTAGGGAGGCTGAGGCAGAAGGATTGGTGAGAGTTCGAGACCAGCCTAGGCTACAAAAGTGAGCTCAAGGCCAGCCTCAACTGCATAGCGAGACCCTGTCTCAAAAAGACAGAAAAAAAAAAAAAACAAGAGCATGGCTACCTAGGGCCTTGGAGTGACTGCATGGAACAAAAAATGCCACTCGCTGACATGGAACATGTAGCCTGGACAAGAAAGAAACTGGGGCACTGGGAAGTCCCTGGCATTCTCAGTTACATTGTTATTGTGGCACGGGCATGCTGTAGACTCTCTAGATAAATACACGATCAGAGGATGGGGTATAGCTTCACCCCAATGAAGCCACCAGAACTTCCCTTTGAAGAATTACACAAATTGGGCACAATGCGGACATTCCTCACGACTTCATTTCTGAGTGGCGAAGGCATCCATTCTTGTATGCCTAAAGGGAAAATTTCAAAGTAGTCTTTAGCTGAAATGCCTTAATTGCAGAAACTTTTTTCCTCTGTCGAAAAACCAGACTGCAGTTCCAAAATTATATCTGACACACCCCAAGCATAACGCTGACTTCGAAAGAGAAGGCCCTTGGTGATTATTAGTTTAGAAAAAATAAATAAATAAACAAAATACTCTCCCACCGGTTCAAAGCCAGCCTCATTCTTTTGTTCCTGTAAAGACTTTCTTTCTTCATGTTCCCTGGTGTCTACATGGCCTATGAGCATTTTCCTAATGATTAAAGTCCCAAAATTACTACAAAGAACACTTAATAAGGCTTTTGTGTTTTTCCGGTTGCTATAGAGACTATTTAGTGTGGGACCTTAAGTACATATAAATATGTATTTTGGACAGTGTTTAAAAACATGTATAATTTACCCAGGCATCACAGTGTTTCTAGAGTGCTGCAGTTCACTGCGATAAAGCACACATAAAATATTTTACGGTATGTTATTTATAGTTATTTACTTAATGGCTTGCAAGAGCACCTTCCCTTGTATAAAGGAACTAGGCATTCACCCTGTTTTAACGGTGCATATAATTTACTCCACTGTGGCAACTGATAGTCCTAGGTGTTGTGCAGAATGGTAAATATGCGATTGACATAACGTTGGCACAGGAAAGAAACCATGTTGACCAAGAGTTACTGGGAAAACAAAGCTTTCCCCTCCTCTCAGATAGTCTTGAGCTCATTAGGGAAGTTGTTGACGGAGCTACTTTGGCAGGATAGGAAACCCCAGAAAGAGGTCACTGCTGGCTTTGAAGTTACCCCCAGGGATATCCCCGTTGGTGCAATAACATAATAATAGCAACAGCTAAGGGTTATTGAGCACACTTGGCTCTGGGCCACAGGCATGAGGCTCAGTGCTTGGCATCCCTCGTTCATTTGGGCCTCGCTGTGTACTACAAGATGGTACACTTGCCGTCTTCATTTGCTGCATGTGGAAACTGAGGCAGCGAGGTTCCAACCTGCCCAAGATCCTCATAGGTAGATGGTGGTAGCCCTAGGCATCAGGTTCAGCTCCGTGCTGCTCTGAAACTTGTTCTCATCAATGTTAATTCAAATCACTGAGCCACCTTAGGTTAGCTCTTTCTTAATAAGTTCATAACACATACCTACTGCATTTCCCAAAAACAGTTTGAGCAGTAGTCATCCCTGTTAGAGAAAGAGTAAGATATAAACTCCATTGCCCGTGTCTCTTATGGATGTCATCTTTTAAGCTTAAGTATACCTTCAGATCAGAAGCTTTGTTACTCATTTTAATAAATGAGGAACTGACTGAAGCTGAACCCATCCAATACCCCACAGCCTCCTTGCAATGTCCCTCAAGTGCAGGACAACACTCCTTCCCCAAGGAGACGTTATAGCAGACCCTGAAGATGTGTCTGCTTGTCAGAGTTGGTGGGAACACTACTGGCCTGTAGTAGGTAGAAGTGGGGAACATTGCTAACTGCCTGACGAAGTGTAGAACAGCCTGGCGTGAGACAGAGTCATCCAGCCTCCTTGCCATTGGTGTTGGCTTAATGTAATTAGACACAGTACCAGGCGGAGCAGGTAACATCTTAGCAGGGCAAGTTACCTTGAAGTGAGTAGTGCTGCTCACCCTTTTATCAGCTCAGTTGGAAAAATGGATTTGAAAATTTAGTTTTATAGCTTTGGATGGTAACTCCAGGTGGCACAGCCAGTTGTTTTAGAAAGGCCTCTAAAGTGTTCTCATGTCCCAGAAGACAGTCAGAGCTTGAGATGCATGGTAAGGGTCGTTGAGCTGACTTGAACAGGAGGACACCAAGGAAGAATGCTGATCTGGACAGGAAGGATGACCACGCAGAACTTCGTCTGCCTTGTTCCTGTAGCACTTGCCTTTCTGAGCATGTGGCTAGCACACAGCCAGTGCCGAAAGCCTGTCTCGTCATTTGCCAGCTGGGAAGGCTGCTCTGGGCTTTACGTAACTCGTGAACATGAGAGACAGGCGAGCTCCCAGGGGGAAAACTGTTGCGATGACTGTAGGTGAACTAACCTTCCCATCTTTTCTTCTCTTGTCTTTTCCTTCTTGCCCTTACAATCACATCACTGAGCGCATCTGGCAGCCAACAAAAATGCCTACAAATTATGCGTTTCTACTGGACTCTGTACTGGGCAAGGGACTTATTTTAGTCACTATTTTGATTCCTAAATAAGGAAAGTTTCCAGCATTACCTGTTGCAAAATACATTCGTTGCACTTTGGGGCTTGCAAAGGGAACAATTTAATATGGCACATATAATTTATAAGATTATTTTATAATAGTCACCCAACTGTCATATACAAAGAATGCAAGAAATCTGTCCCTGCACTAAAGACCTAAAGAAGCCAGCTGAGGGCCTGGGTCCCACAGCAATGCTCTGCATGAGTCCTGCCAAAAACCTGGAGCCCATAACGATGTCCTCTGTGAGTGCAACCAGAGGACCACGAGCACACAACAATGTCTCACGCAGGCCTGTTTGGAGAATCTGTGGGGGAAAGGCCCAAGGTCTGGGGTGGAAGCTAGCGGTCTGCAGCAGCAGGAAGATCCAGGCCAGCAGGCTGGGGATCTGCATGAAGCCAGGAAGTAGTACTGAAAAGAAAATCCAGAGATTTTCCCCTGAAAAGTATCACAGCCATCCTCAGCAGGAACTAGATCCCAAGTTCCTCAAAGGCTAACAATGGCAGAGTCTGTATCAGGCAAGCAGTACAACAAGCTTTTTCCAGGAGACTGAACAGTACACTGTCTTTCCCACTGGAGTCAGGAAGCTATGCTCAAAGTAAGGACCAAAACTTCCCAACTCTCCATGACAACAAGGCCCCAGGTGCAGTGATGAGAACAACTGAGTTCCTCAGGAAAGCCAGCACAACAAGCTCTTCCCAGAGAATCAACAGCTCCTTAACAGCTTCATCTCCCGCAGTCTCTTTTAGCTTGTTGGCAACAACCCTCACCTGGAGCTTCCACACCAAGAACCATGCCGCTCCATTCAGCTGGATGTTATCCGCTGAACATCAGGTGTCAGTCCACCACAACATTTAAGTTCTGTAAGGACAGAGCCTACTCTCCTTTGCACATGGATTGTTCTAGAATACAATTTGGCACGTTAAAGATTCTCATGGAATATTAATTGACTAATGTCTTGGTTACTTTTCTCTTGTGGCTAAGACAAAATATCCAGTGTCCAAAGTGAAAGAAAGAAAGAAAGAAAGGAAGGAAGAAAGAAAGGAAGGAAGGATTATTTAGCTCATAGTTTGTGGAGGTTCCAGTCCATACCCAGCTGGCTCCACAGCAGGGCAGCACATGGTAGAAGGCAGCGGTTTCAGGGGCAGAAAGCAGCAAAGCCCCAGGAGCAAAAGGGAGTAGCAGCCCAGAGCAAGCTCTTTGCATCCCTTTTATTGTATGCAGGCCGCCTACCCCAGGATGGGTGTAGGACTCACACCCATAATCTCAGCACAGGACCATGGATCAACCATAAACTCTAGATCCTGCCCTAGAACTGCATGGAGGTTTGGGGGCATAACTGGACACAAACCATAACAACTAAATCAGTGAACTTCTCATATACTATAATAATGAATGAAGTTAGAATCCAGAAATGAGTCAAGGCAATTTAGACTATTTAGAAATGGTGAACATCAGTGTGAATCTTGCTCTAGACAAGTGTTGGGTGGTGAATACAGGTAGATACCATAGCCCTAACAGGGAGACTATAAAGGCATTGCTGGAGAGGAAGATGTCCAGGAGACTCCTGGGAGGAGAGTTCTTCAACAGCTTACCTTTGGGCCATACCCATGGTCTACTTGCTACCACCATAAGCCCTAACTTGTACGACCCTGGCCTTCTGTTCAGTTACCCCAGCTACTTATTACTAAGTCCCTCGGGCCCCATTCCCTTACAAGCTGATAGAGATGTGAGCCTGGATGCACAAGAGCTTTCACTTGGACTGTGTGGTTCACCATTTAGAAGCAAGAATGAAAAGAATTCTCCCTTATGAACCAGTTTCTGCGATCAGATCTTAAGCCAGGCGATTTACTTCTACTACATCACAACTTAATCCTTGAAATCCTGCAAGGAGGGTGCAACCCTTCCCATTTTGCCATGTAGGAAACTGAGATCAAGTATCTTGCATAATGGCTAATTGCTTTTGGCATTTCAGAAATGTCTTCTACAGAGAAAGTGTCAAGTTTCTGGGCGGGAACGTGGGCTGAGAGATGGGCGATGATCTTATCATGTGATGCTGGATTTTGCATCACCACTGGCCTGGCTCCAGCCCCAACTGTGCAGCTCTTCTGGGATTCCCAACTGAGGAAGCAGGAGGGTAGTAAGAGGCACAGAGGAAATCAGTTCAGCCAGAACTGTAATGAGAATAGGTCAACAGTGTCAGCCCTTAAATCCACACGAGTATCAGGCATTCTAGAATCTCTAACCAGCTGGTCTGGCTCCTAGATATTAGGTGGGGATCAGTGCAAGAATCAATAGAAGGAGGACCTCAGACAAGACAGACTGCCAAGCATTAGGATGAGGTTTGGCCGGGTCTAGGAAAGGGCTGCAAATACATAGTGAGTGTCTAGGGAGTCTTGAATCAGCTAAAGGGTTCATATGGCAGTTCTGCAGTCTGTGGGTTAGATTCCTAGCCAGGCTCCATTCACAGCATCAAATTGGAAGAATATTAGGCAAGCTTCTGAGTGCTCAAATCCATGGAAACAAGGAGGCTGGACATCTGTGAAACACTTCTTTGAGATTTTTCGATATGCCTGACCCTGACGATACAGACGTAGGCAAGAAATGGGTGCTATTTCTGCTGAGTTGACAGTCAAGCAAGACAGGCAGATAAGATTCAGGCAAGCCTCCACTCGGCCTCCTGCAGCCTGCACCAGTCACAAAGGTACTTCTGACCTCTGCGATCTTGCCGCTCAAATTGTGACTCACAGAACAGACACAGCCACATCTCTTGGTGATTTATTAGCAAAGAAACATCTCAGGCCTGCCCCAGACCTTCTGTGTCAGACCCCGCATTCTGGCAAGGCCCTGAGGAATGTGTCTGCTCACTGCAGGCTGAGAAGCAGAGCTATTCAGGCCTTCTTTCCAGGGCAGGGACTTGAGCACTTTCCACGAGGCACAGAGGGTCATCACTTCCTGACACCGAGGTCCTCAGAGACAGCAAGGTTACATGTGCTTCAGCTGAGAGCAGGTGAAGGGGGAGCAGGGCGCATCCTCCAGAGCTCCTGGAAATAATTACCGTTCTCTTAATAATAAATGAATAGGCTGCAGTCCCAGAACACATTGAGAACAAAGCAAAACATGTCGATATAAAATCCAGCAAATAAAACAATCAATTTAAAATAGATTTTTCTAAATGGTCTGCCTGCTCAGGCTCAGCGCCCCGCCTCTGGGCTCCCTGAGCATACTGTCTTGTGCCTGCCTCAGCCTTTCTTGGTTGCTTTTTACCCTTGCTGTTTCTGTGTCTTCCTTCCAGGTGCACTATAAGCGTTCCTCTTTGTTAGCCCATGTTTGCAGTACTTAATGCCTCCCTCCCTGGCACTCAGCTGACCCTTGCACAGTCCCATCTCTACTCTTCATCTTCCTTCCTTCCCCACTCCCTCCACCTCTTCCCATCTGGAAAGATCTGTCTCCTTACTTCTTATCTAGCTCTTAGTTTGCCCTTTATTTTTATTTTATTTTATTTTGTCTTTTTGAGACAGGGTCTCACTATGCAGTTGAGTCTGGCCTTGAGCTCACTTTTGTAGCCCAGGCTGGTCTCAAACTTGTACCAATCCTCCTGCCTCAGCCTCCCAAGTGCTGGGACTACAGGCGTAAGCCACCACACCTGGCTTGCCCTTTATTAATACTTTGGGTTTCTCCTATAAGAAGATCCACGTGATCTTTAAGCTTCCGCATTTGATTTATTTCACTTAACGCTGTGGTCTCCAGGTGCATTTTTTTCCTAAAAATAGCTCAAGTTGATCCTTTCTTGTAGCACAGCAGTTCTCCACTGGGTAGAAACATCCCATTGTCTTGATTTGTTCGTCTGCTGATGGGCATACAGGCTGTTGCCGAGATGGAACAGGAATTGTGCCACAGCAGACATGGGCATGCATGGATCGCAGGAACATGACCCCTGAGCTCTTTCAGGAAGACTATACATTTTCAAAGAATGCTTTTTCTTGAAGACATAAGAACAGGATCCTGTGCCTAGACAGAAGGGTCAGAAGCAGTTATCAAAGACTACAAGAACAGCTCTGTGTGAAATGTTTAAACAAAGCATACAACTCTTTCACAAGTTAAGGGCTGAAAGATCGTCTTTCCCCTGTTTCCCAACCTTCTCCCTCTACCTCCTTGGCAAGTTCTAGCCTCTTGGGACCTCTCACATCAGCTGTTCTCAGGTGTCTACCCAGTGAGTAGAGTCTGCTCTGCTCTAAGACTGTCTGCATGCTCACTAAAGACAACAGAAGACACTTGCGTGTCCACACCCCTGGTGCAGCCTTCCCACATGGACTCTGGTTGCTCCCGCACATGTGTTATTGTTTGTGTTTAGTCACACACCCCCAGCAGTCATGCAGTTATATATAGGGCATAGAGGTTGTGATTAACTTATGATGTAATGCTGGAATTATGGGTGTGAGCACTACACCCAACCTGGGGCAGATAGCCCGTATGTAGCATAAGAAGGGAGAGAGGCTTGTTCTCTGCCTCTGCTGCTGTTGCTCCCACTGCTCCTCCTTTTGATCTTTGCTATCTGCTGCTGCCCTCTGCAGTGTTCCACCTTGCCTTGGAGCCAGCTGAGCATGGACTGAAACCTGCACTAACTGTCAGCTAAATTAACCTTTCATTCCTTGATTTAGGGTGTCAGGTATTCTGTCCCAGCAGTGAGTGAAAAGTAACCAAGACAACAGCGAACTAAAGAGAACTGAATGCAAGCCAAAACATCAGAGCTATTTCATTTGCTCTCTCTCAGTGCTGTGTTTTTAGCATAAGAACAAGCACAGGCTTGCCCGCTGGCAGATGCAAAAGCACAGGAGAACCTAGTCAAGACTGGTCAGGCTGCTTAACCCCGTGCACCTGAGCACAGAGAAATAGAAAACTAGGCAGGCTCTACCATGCCAAGTTCAGCCCAGCAGAAATGTCTACTCATCCATAAATTCAGACCTTAATAAGTGCTTATCACTTTAAATAACTGAGTGTAGGACTGTTTGTTCTGCAGCACTGACTAACTGTGAAAGCCACCCCATAAAAGACGTTTCCATTCAGGGAGCATCTAATTCCTCTCATACATAAATGCTTCTCACACCTGAATTTTCTGCTTACAGTGAAAAGGTTTTACTTATGGCTAATGTTAGAAAAAAGGAAAAGAAACGAAACCATACAAACAGACTTTACCTTCAGGCATGCTCACTTTTTGGTTTTGCCTGGTATATATAGCCTAGAAACTGTCAAGAAATGATGCCCAGAGGATATTAATGGCAAGAACATGTTTAGGGTCTGTCTCCCTTCTTTTGGTCCATGGGGTAGAACTGCAAATTAACATTTGTATGAATATAAGTTGTAGGAAACAAATCGAACTAGTTTAAACAATTAAAAGGGAGAATTGATTAAAGAGCCACTTGTCAAGATTCTTCTAGCTATGAAAGGGTTGAAATCAAACTCTGACTCACATAAGCCAACACTAAGGTTGATGTTGGCTACGTGACTAGGAGTATTCTGGTTTGAGACACAGTTGAAAGCTAGGGCTCCAGCGTGACCTTTCCACTGCTGCCCTCAGCATGTGTCTCCCTCAGGCATCTTAGAAAGATGCTCAGAACCTACAAAACCCAAATTCCCTGAAAAGGAGTATTGATTTCACAACATTTCTAGTGGACAAAACCAATGAATGGCTCTGATTGGACCAATGAGATCGAATCAGTCATGATGGACAGAACAAGAGTGCACTCTCATTGGCCAGTGGGAGAACAAGGCTCCCCCCATGCTAACCAATAGGAAATGGGAGAGGAGCACTTTCCCAAATACCTATATGTTACATAGGTGGGCTACTGAAAGAGACCAGAGAACTGAACAGAAGTCTGAAGATAGTCGACTTGAGAGATTCCAGAATGATGATAACCATGTGCATAACTCAGCTGCTGGATTCTGCGGCCTTCATACCTGAGAGGAGCCTGCTAGTCCTGGCCTTGATCAGCTCTGTTCCTCCGTCCTGTCTCTGACTCATAGCATGCAAAGCCCACGGTAGGCTGGCAGCTCGGGGTTGGGAACATTGTACAGGCAACATCAAAACCAAGTGCTCTGGTACAGCTCAGTGGATTTAGCGCTTGTTTAGAGGAAGTGTAGGGACTAGGGTTTGGTTCCTGGCCCCTCGTGCTGCGTGGGCCCCACTCTAGAGTGCGCTGAGCCAGCGAGACTGGGCATGGTGGCGCGTGTCTGTAATCCCAGCCCTTGGGAGGTACAAACAGGAGGATCACTATGACTCAGTAGTGAGACCCTAAAAAAAAAAAAAGAAAAAAAGATGGAAATGGACATAAAAAAAAAAACCAAGTGCTCTGCCCACTGCTTCTTTGCTCCATCATTTCCTGAATCAGTACACACACACACACACACACACACACACACGCAGGCTATTCCTTTCTCATTTTTGCAATAGACTTAAAAATGTTTGCACACTGAAGATCTGAACAAAATCATGGCACTGCTACAATTTTGTTTTCCATTTATGTCTATTTTGCTTTTCAACAACATATTCATTTTATAGAATAAGTATGAAGGAAAGAAAGACAGAAGGAACTGAAATACCCAAAATGGCAAGTTAACAAACCCAAGAACTCTATTCTTTGTCAGCTACGTAAATTTCCAAAAGTGAATTCCCAGAGCTTCAGGTTTCTCAGTACCAGAAATGATAACATCTAACTTGGGCAGTTTCGGCAAAGAATCTGTAAAACTCAGAACAAAAGCAAGCTCTGAGCAATGGTGGCGTGACTGCTACAGCTGCTGCTGTTGGTGCAAATTGGTAACAAGCATGTGTGAGCTGGGGCTCAGCCTTTCGGAAGGCTCACGCGGGTCGACGGGAAATCATGAGGCATGATGTGGTGGTGCGAGCTTCCAGGACTCAGAGAGAAGGAGGCAGGAGAATCACAACTTCAAGTCCAGCCTGGGCGGCTTCGTGACTTAGCAAGGCTGTGTTGCAAGGTCATAAAAGAGGTAAAGGTCCTAGGCATGTAGCTCAGCACACATGCCCTGGGTTCAGGCTGCTGAACCTCGAAATAAATGCAAAAACCACAAAAGCCAAGCACTTCCTTGAGTACTTTTCAATGCGGCTTAGTGGCCTCCTGCCTGGTGAGCCTGCTGTGGCCTCCCAGCTTCCACCTTGGTATTCTCTTTGGACATCTGAATGGCTGAATTCCACCTCAGATTATCCTCTCTAACCATCCCTCTCTTCTACCCTTTCTTTCATCTCCTCACTTGGAGTTCCCCTCTGCAGCCCACCCACCTCAGGTTCTCGGCCTGGTTCCCTTTCCTTCCATCTTCCCACTTCCCAGCAGCCTCGGGACCTCTAGCGTAGACCACTCCCTTGCTTCTGCTGCCCTGACTGGTATTCCTTGTGGTCCTTGCTTTGTCACAAATAGCTGTCTCCTATCTTGATAACTTAAATAAAATCTTATTTATGAAAAAGCAGTTCTTGCCAACTCTGGGCTCTCAGGCCAACCCAGTCCAGCGGATGCTCTGCAAAGGGTCGTACTTGGCCAGCTTGCCAAGCCTGAGGCCCCCGTGCAGGATCACCTGACTGCTGGCATCCTGCCCATCCCCCACCAATGCTCAGGAGCTGGTGGGCAAAGCGAGTGCCCAGCTGGTTTTCAGCAGGGGACCTGGTGAAGAGGGGTTATAAGCTTCAGGCTTGGCTTTAATGAAACCGAAATGGTTGAATCATTAAATGTTCAGAGTTGGCGAAGATGGCATCAAGCCCGGTGTTTTCCGTAATATTGGTTATTCCCGGAGAGAATTGCTGCTGGGAGGTGCCCAGAAAGATGGGCACCAGCTCACCTCAAGCTGTGGGGATGCCATTGCTGGAGAGAAGGACTCTGAGGGTGGTCTTGAGAAACTTCCAGGGACAGAGGAAGGGCCGCCCAGCCAGGAGGATGAAGTGCATGGACTACAGCGGTCACGAGGAAAGGTAACCCAGGCCACGCGTCCTCTGCTACTCTGTACCTGCTCCTTGGCCAAGTTCCTCACAGCTCCAGAGAAGCAGCACAATTACTGCGGGGATTATGGGAAACTGTGCCCTGGGGCGCAGCCTCAGTTCCCATCTCTACCAATGTCTCTTGATTCTGGGGCTCCAGCCATCCTGCTCTGATTTCTAGAATTCTGCCTCCAACCCCCATCCCACAATCTCCCCCATGAGAGGAACTTCAGCCTCAACATGGGTAAGATGAGCTCTCCACACTCCAAACCTGGTCCCTGTGTCCTTTTGGAAAATGGGCCCACTTGTCTGTGAGCCACGTGTATGGGGACCTTTAAAGCTGATCCACACATTCACGTTCATTAGCTTCCTTCCTCATCACATAGACACATGCAGAAACCTGCAGCTGGCTCACTGTATGGAACAGTGTACGTCAGAGATTACTGTAATTTTAACATAAGTGAATGCCTCAATTCTCATTTTTTACAGCTACATACTATTCCCTTCTGTGGATGCTCCAATCCCTAGACAAAGCTCCTTACCACCTCTGTTTCCCTCAAGTCCCTAGCCCATTTTGGCCCCCCATGGAATCCAGTTGAACTCCCTTCCTCATAACATCATCAGGGCCACCCCTGCTAGGATGAGACAGCTTCATGGCTGGGCCATCATCCAGGGCCACCTCTGCATAATGGTTTCTTCCCAAGCCAGAGAGAGCCTCAAGAGATGGCCCAGCACCCAATGCCCGCTCAGCCTCTCCCCAACTCAGTCTCATCCTAGGGAGCTTAACCAAGTCCTAGAAAGCACACTCTGCCCTCCTGGCCTGCTCTGCTCCATCCACCGATCCCTCTTCCTCTTGGGCAATCGCATGTTCCTTTGGAATTCCAACCCTCCTGCCTGGAACACACTGCCATGCTCTGGCCTGCCACAAGGGGTTCTTCATATAGTTTAACATGAGCAAAAGCCACACAGAATTCAACCCAAAATGCACTTGCAGCTGAGGCCCCGCCCCACTCCGCTCTCTTCCACTCAGATCCCCCCTGCTCCACGCCACCTCCGCAAACCTCAAGAGGTTATTAACGCATATTTAAGCCATTGATAAACAATCCTACCTCAGTTCACAAACACTGTCATCAAGAACAATTTGGCTTGCAGAGAAGCCTTTGGCCATATTTTTCTTCAGCTTTTGAGCTCTGTATCGGGAGTGAAGCATAGCCCAGAACATCTTCCTCAGAATCATGGAGCCAGTCAAGCTTATGCCCCAAGGCACTGCCCTGTGGCATTCTCTCTGGCTTCACAGAAAGGGTAACACAATGTAACAGGTCGACAAATGGATTTCCCTTCTTAGTTAAATGAAAAGGAAGTTTCTTTTTAAATTTTGCTCTTTTTTTTTTTTTTTTTTTTTTGTGGGACCGGGGTTCAAACAAATTTTGCTCTTTGAAGGGCTGCCGAGATAGCTCAGTGGATCACGCACCTGCTTTGGCAACCGTAGGGACCAGGGTTTGATCCTCGCTCCTGCATGCTGCATGGGTCCCACACTAGGGGTGCGCTGAGCCAGAGACCAAGTCGGGGACATGGTGGCTCACGCCTGTAATCCCAGCACCAGAGAGGTGGGAAACAGGAGGATCACTACATAGTGACACATTTACATAAATGAAAAAGTTACATAAATAGATTTTCGCTATTTGAAGCAATATCCCAACAAGCACTATTACATGCACTACTGCAGGAAAGTGGAGGTATAGGAGAAGTCCGAAAGCAAAAACGGCTATGCAGAAGTTCCCACAACTGCAGCATTATAAGCATTGCTAAATCGGCCCCTTGTAGGGGAGGGTTCCAGGAGGTTCTCAGTCACAGGGCCCTGTTTGCCACAGCCTGCCTGCAGCTTGCTCTCTGTAGGTGAAAAATTAGACCACCTAGGTTTAAGTGACAGGAAGACTTGGTGACTGCCCAGCATGCTTCTTGGACGTGACACTGGAGTGACCCTGGATGGCACTGTGTGCTCAGTGAGCTGGGCTGAGGACACCTTCGTGTCTACACCCACAACCCAGGTTATCAGTGGCCCAGCTACCCTGGGCTTCAGGCCAGCTAGGAAAGTCTGGCTTTAAGGTGAAAAGAGAGTGCTTTTGTTCGACTCCTATGATTTTTAAATTGGTCCCTAATCCAAAGAACCCGAAGGTGTATTTGAAGACCTGTGCCCTAGCTGGACTGATAAGTGGGCAGGCCAGGAAGAACAGAGAGGGCCCTGAACAGGCCACCTGAGCCTGGGTGTGTGGGAAGGGCCTTCATGCAGCCACTCACCAGCATGCTTAGTGAGCTGTGGGAAAGCTGGACTCAGAGGATGGCACAGGGTCAGAGAGCAGGCCAGTGGGCAGGGAGTCAGACGGTCCTGGAGCAAGCAGCACCCCCCGCACCAGCTGGGTGGCTGCATCAGCTTGCTTGAGCAGCTATCCGCGTGGCTCAGTTTCTCTATGTGTATAAAAAGCCTAAGTTCACAGTGTTATTAGGAGGATGGATTAGAGGATGCTCATAGCATATACAGCACGGTGGCAGCCATGATAGAAGCACAACTGAAATGGCGCTGGGAATCCCATGACAATAATAACCAATGTCCTCCTCATCCTTAGCCTTAGCCATGCAGGGTCAGGAGCACGGGCCTTGCATCCAGCAGCTTCCCAGGCCTTACTTCTCCAGTTCTTCCTACAGGGTAATTTTAATTCTCAGTTTCCTGGCCTATCAAATGGCAGTGCTAGCAAGCAACCCCCCCCCCCACCATCAACTGAGAAAGGACCAGAGGAGCTCATAAAATTACATTGCTTGACACCCAAGGAGCTCCCAATAAGTCAACGTGATCTTAAACCTCATCATCCAGGGAGGAACTTAGAAAATGTTTGGGGTGTCTTTATTATTATTGTTTTTCTTTCTCTGAAGGAAACTTTATCTGAGTTCCCCTGCAGCCCCCTTCCCAGACAGATGTGCCTTCCCAGAAAGTGTAATCTGCAGCATTTTGTGTGGTGTTCAGCCTGCTGCTCTGGGCTAAGCGAGAGCCACAGCTGTGGTGGCCAAGCCCTGCCCAGCCAGCTACAGCCGCCAGAGTTCTAATTCATTGCAAAAAGGGCTCCAGCACCACCCCTGCAAGGTCCTTAAATGTTTTATGAGCTCCCTGAAATGCTCAGATAATTAAAAACACTTTCTTCATTTAATAGCTTGGCTTAATGAAACCAGGACTTTATGTTTTATTTGGAAAGGGGTGAACATCCCCATCACACTTATTAATATTTTTAAAAGTGTGCCCAATCATGTCTAGGGATGGAGGGAAATCATTGCTTCCAGGGAGAAAACGGGCCTTCCCGAGTCTGTGACAAGTTTTGGGCTTATTAGAGCTCATTATATCCAGGAGGCCTGAAAACCTCAATTAGCAATCATCATGTATGATGTGGCAGGCTATTATTAAGGAGGCCACTTATTATAGAAGCATGGAATTATCAATTAAGAAGTAGTCTTTCCGGGCCCCCAGGTCCGATAGGATTGCCCGGCCCATCTAGGTGCTCATTTCCAAGGCCAGCGTGTGGAGCAGAAGCCTCTGAGCGGAGCCTCTCCTGTCAAGTCGAATAAACGTGATCCCCTAGGAGGGAAATGGCGAGAGTCGAATGGGGTGAGTGCAAGCCCGCAGCTGGTTTTGGATATAGAGGTAGCAGCCAGAGGCCTGCATTCCGGCTTGCAGTGGTCACCTGGTGTCCAGGAAGTGGTGGATCTTTGGAGAATCCACCCAACTTCCTCCTGGGATTGGCCTCATGGCCTACAATATAGGCTTGGACATCCCAAGTCAGAGGCAGAGCTGCCCTGGAGCTGGCTCATATTATCTCATGACAGCAAAGAGCACGTGCTTCTTCCCAACTCCACAGGCAAAATGGCATCAGACTGCTAGCTTGAAATCAGAGATGTTGGGGTCATGGACACTAATGTGACAGTTTATATCTAGAGGACGCAAAGCCTCATGAGCTCAGAGGTGGTTCTTTAGGGAGGTGATGGAATCAGGGAGCTTGGAGATATTGGGCAGGGGATTAATCCACTTGAGGATCATCCAGCTGACTGTAATTTGAGAGAGGAAGCCTGGCCTGAGGAGGTGGTCCCTGGGGGGCAGGCATGGCCTGGTAGAGTGCCTTGCCCTTACGCTTCCCTCAAGCCCAGCTCTCTGCTTCCCACTACCATGCGCTGGATTCCTCTGTGATGCCCCTCCATCATGCCACCCTGCTTGGGAGCCAGCAGCCTCTGAGCTAAAAGTCTCTACACAATATGAGCCAAAGAAGCCTCACCTCCAGTGGCAAGGAAGCAACGAAAGCTCCATGGAAACAGGAGAAACTCACAAGCCAATGTTTCATTTTTCGACTTGGAGAAAGAGTTGTTCAGTATTGCTCAGCACAGTACCGGATGTGTTTGCATGTCCTGGTTGGTCCAGGGTGAGCACAGTCGGGGGCAGGTTGTTCAGGGCTTCCAAGTCTTCATTATTCTGTGAAACAAACAGAAGCTTCCATCTCATGCATCTCTTTTTGCTCCATGGAACTCATCCCTGCCTGACATTATAATAAATTTATGTTTCTTGATGTTGACATTACAGTGCTATTGTTCTATACTTCTCTGTAAGCCTCCACCTTATTTCAAAAGTACATATTGAGAATCTACTAAGTCCTAAACAAGGGTCTCTCAGTCTGTTGGTACTAGAGACTCATTTTATAGGAGACAGCTTTTCCATGGACCTAGTGCAAGGAGATGAGCGGCTTGATGTCGTGGGCCAGGGGCACAGCATGGGCAAAGGCAGTGTGGCCTGAGGTGGCACACTTATTGAGAACACAGAGTGAGGCCAATCTGTCAATCTGCATTTGAGGGAATGTTTGAATATTCAGGTCTCGATGTTTGAAAAAGCAATAACAGCCAGACCTCTCAGGGGTCATAACAAATTATTTCTTCAGAATGTTCTGGCAACAAAAAGCCAATTAAAACCCCAGGAGTTCCTTGGAGTCAATGACGGAACATAGAAAAACCGGGTCCTTCTGAGGCCACAACTCCTCTCTCGGGTTCTTTCTCCTCATTGATTGGATTTAATTGGAAGAAGTGGTCATGGGTAAAGTAACTGGGAGAGGGACTATCTCACTTAAAATAGGCCCCATAATAATTATTGACTGTGTCTTCTATAATAAGCCCTGTAATTTATTGCTCTGGCCTCACAGCCTAGGCCTCATAGCAATACCATGCACATGGGGCAGGAGGGAGTAAGTCTCAAGCACTGAACACGGACTTACTTAATACTTTACCCCTTAAACCCACCTTCTTGCCAAGTATGTTGGCCACCACTGAGCACCCACATAGCCCCTGGCAAGGAAGGGAGGCAGGGGATGGAATATATAGCAGAGCCATGGGTCAGAGTGGCCTATCTTTGGGTCGATCCAAACCCAACTGGTTCTACCATTTGCTAGCACTCCCCAAATCTCTTTTCCCGCTTCTAAGATGTGAATAACACCTTTTAGGTGTGATGAAGCAACCACAATTATACATACATATATATATATATATATATATATATATATATATATACATATATATATATATATATATATATATTTATGAGAGACAGAGACAGAGAGAGAACCTACCCAAAAACCTACCATATGGTAGACATTCAGTGCAGAATTTTCTCTTAGATCTCTGGGCTTCCGTGCTACCTTGCATGGACCCCTCAGTGAAGGCCTTCCTAGCTATTGCTCTGAGGTGGGTATAATACATAAACTGGAGAAGATGAATTCTCAAAATTTAGAGCATAATTCCGCAGGGATAGCCAAGATGAGGATGTGCCTCTGGCTGCAGGAGGCCTGCAGTCTACTTGAGGGCACAAATTGTAGACATGGTGGAGCCAGAGAGATGGTTCATTTCATGATGGCTTCTAGGGTTGTCCCTGTGCTACAGGAATTCTACAGGTGCTTAATGTACCTCTCTGGACATAGCGTGACCAAGAACCTTATAGGCCTGGGTTGGGAGATGGTGGAAAGGGTGAGTATAAGAAGTAAATATCCAGAGTGGAAATATTCTTGGTACTAACAAGAAAATTTAACTGCTAAGACTGCTAGTAATCAAGCATTAGTTCTCTGGTAACAGAATGGACTGCAGAAAATTCAGGAAAGCACAGATTTGGAAGTGGAAATGCAACTCCTCAGCGGTTCAGGTGGAGTTTTGTGGGTGACTGAGAGCGTCTTGATGTGGATGGGTGTGCATGGCTCTGAGGTGGAGCCATCAGTCCTTAAATCTCTCACAAACATTAGTCTTGATGCAGCCAGAGCTAAAGGAGCTTCTTGGCTTCATGTCAAACCAGTGTTCCGTCCAACTCTGCAGAAGGGGAAGACACCCTAGAGCTAACAGCCATTCCAGTGCTCCTTACTCCTCCGGAGAACCTCTTTGCAATGAGAAAATGTGGGATCTTACGATGGGGTAGATGTGCAAGTTCCTTTCTTCAGAAGCCCATCTTCCTTCTTATTTGCACGTGACTCCAGGAAGAGTGAGTGCAGACAGGATCAGAGAAGTCATCCTGCACCTCAGAGATTTGGGTCTTCTGATAGAATGCCTAGTGATAAACCACTCCAAAAAGATGAGGTGGCAGACAGCAGTTTCTAAGAGACGCAGACAGTAGAATATCATTAAGTCATAATCAGTTTAAGGGGGCTGGTGAGATGGTTCAGTGGTCTAAAGAGCTTGCTCAGGCAAGCTTAGGCAACCACAGGGACTGTGGCTCCATCCCCGGTACCACATGCTGTGCCAGCCCCAACCCTCAGGGCAGGCTGAACCAGCCATAATAATAATACTAATAGTAATAATAATAATAATAATCAGTTTAAGCAGAATGGCTGCCAAGTTAAAACCAGAGCTGCTCTCTGTCTCTACAGAGCTCTCCACACAGAGCCATGCCAGCTAATTCAGGTCTGTTTCTCTGGTTCTCAGGAGACTATTTGAACAGCCAGTGCCTCAGAAGCCACTCCTCTGTCCTACCATTTGCAACCAGTCAAGCTCTAGCCCCACATTCTTACTGGACTGGGGCATAACCAGTTGTGACATAGACACGTATTACTTCTGCCTACCTGTGGCCACCACCACAAACATTATCGGGTCTGTTCCGTCAGTGTTCTCCCAGTCAGGAACACATTTCAAGTGTTGAATTGCCAGTGACTATACCACCTGTTCTGAATGTAGAGTCCAACCAGGAGTTCAAAAGATAATTACTGGGCCATCACTACAGGCAACTTTCTCTCTGGAACATGCAAATACAAAGCAAAGTTTCTGGCTTCAAGCAGCTCAGTTTATGAAAACAGAAGATACATCCTCCATGTCTTTCTTTAATCCAACTGAAGAACAACTATTTATTAAGAAATGATCTGAAAACAGCTGCATTCACTGAGTACCTATACGCCCTGCAACATCTGGAGAGAATGACTGGGTTCTTTCTTCCTTTCCCCCTGGAAAACTCCCAGGACTCTGATAGACTGCAGCAACATAATGGCAAGTTCAAGGCCAGCTTGGACAACTTAATGAGTTTGCAATTCCCTGTCTCAAAATGAAAAAGCCTGGATATATAAAGTGCAAAGATCCTGGGCTCGAGTCCCACTAACACAGAAAATCATTTCAGAGGTTCTTCTGGGCATCAGTAGATCAGAAAGTTTTGTTATTTTTTGGGGTGCTGTACAGTATTTGACTTTTTAAAAATCTTTTATCATTTATTTATTTATTTGGTACAGGATCTCACTACACAGCTTGGACTCATAGCTCTCCTCCTACCTCAGCCTTCCCATCACTGGAATTATAGGCGTACACCACCATGCCCAGCCTCAGTGGCCAGCTCACCATGCCCGGGGTTCCAGGGCCAGCATAGTACATGGCACATGGTCTCTTGTGCTTGTCAGGCAGGTGCTTAGATTGCCAAGCTATCCCCCTAGCCCGCTGCACAGTAACTGCTTATCTCGTAGCCAGAATCACTCCATAGTGTCCTGCTTTGTTGATATATCTGCCTTCTGTATGGGTTTGAGCTGCCTGAGTACCAGTACGTGACCTCTGCACCTCTGTATCTCAGCATCCAGTCCACTGCCTGAATCAACACGCAATTGTTGTGTAGGTGAGATGCGTCAGTAGAGTTGTTACAGGGTGCACACACAAACACATGCTCCCTCTGTTCACCCAAATCGATCTCACTTTTTACTCAGGTCTTGCCTAGGATTCACTAGATTGGACTTTTGTACCCATGAGAAGAAGGACTATATTTACATATCCCCAAACAACAGCCATACCCTGTTCTAGTGAAAGGGACTTAAGCAATCTAAAGTGCTTACCTATGCTTTTCTACAAGGGAAACTTAACACAACGTATAATATCTTTTTCATTGTAGCAATTAGTTGACCAACTGTCTTCAGAGCCTAGGAAGACCACAAATAAAACAGCACTACCCATCTTTACCCTATGGTGGAAACCATAAGGACCAGCCATTCACTTGATAAAATTCACATTCCTTGGCCATGATAAAGAAAATCATCATGAGAACTGTAGAAAAAGGCCATAATAGGAACACAGAAGAGGCAACACTAAAATCCCTCGGAAACATCCCCCACTGCTAAAAGTCCCACGCCATCACACCATCTCCTCTTCCCCTTGTATTCTGCTTAAATTACACCTTTGACCATCACAGTCTCCACAACTTGAGAAACTGATTCGAAAGCTGATGCCCCCTCCCCCAACTTCTCCTATCCTTTGACCAAAAATTCAATTTTCCTTGCTGCTTGACCATGCCTAGTTTCCTTTATTGGCCCTTATGGCCCTGGAAGCAGAAGAAAGGACCCAGTAGGGTCAAAATTGTTGACACTGTCAAAGGGCAGTCCATTTGGATGTTTGTCTGAATTCCCAGAGAGATATAAAGTAAGTCAGTGAACAACTAAATCGCATCCTGTTCACAGTGTTCGCAGGTCTCTCTGGGACCTGTTCTTTGTTACCACGTGCTTCTCCCCCACCTTTCTGAGGCAACACCCTCCTCATTATGACAAGACCTAACATCCTCGTTATCTTTACTGTTATTCCTTTGCCTGGTGGACTCAAGTTATAAACTCATGTCTATTTTTTGGTTTCCCTGTTTGAGGATCAAACTGCATTTAATAAGACTTCGCTCTTCTGCCTGGTACTGGAGGACTAGGATCATTGCTTAGGACTTGAACAACATCCCAGTCCAAACAAACAAAAACTGATCAACACATTGTGCTAGAATAGCCCACGTTTTCCTAGTAACTGCATGAAATACATGTGAGTTAGAAATCCTAAAAATGGTTTCAGAAGCTATAATAATATTTTTTTCCAGATGCCTTGAATTATTCAGACCATGGATGTTCAACCACAGCCTGGAAGACATGAGTGATCATCCAAATAATCAAGCTATCAATCACTTTGATTAACATGGCTGTCTATCAATTATACATCGGGTGCTGCCCTTGTCCCAGCACTGCCACTTACTGCGTGATCTTAGAAAAGCCTTCTGATGCAAAGAATGGAGAAAACCATACCAGACATAAACAGTCTTGGTGACCTGGGTGTCGACATCAAGGACAAATGTGCACTTAATTAAAATTATAGAAAAACTAAAGTGGGAAGGAAAAGTATTTAAAGAAATGATGTAAAAAAGTTCCCAAATGTGAGGAAAACATTAGTTGATAGATTCAAGACACTTCATGAAGCACATATTCAGAAAAATACAAAGAAGACTGCACCTAGTATTAAAGCTACTGGGAGCCATTCTTGACATCTTTTATGAAAAAAAAAAAATGTAGTGATATCCTCCCTCCCTTTCAAGAGTTTGAGTCATTTAATGGCAAAATCCATGAGCTCCTGACTAAAGCAGCTCCCGCACTCTTTGGTGCACGACACTGCCCCACCAGTGAGCAGCAGGTACTGCTATTTTCCAGAGGGTTTTGCTCAGCCAGCTTGCTTTGCCAGCTGTCGTGCTGCATACCAACCACAACAGTTCAGAATACGGGGCACTAGACTTGAAGGGAGAAGTTTAATAGGAGTCTGTGGCCAAGAGAGGGAAGAATTAAGGCAAGTAAGCAGGAAGCAGTGGGTTTCCATAAATCATGTAGATTTTAATTGGAAGCAGTGGTGTCTCCCATGGCTGGAAGACAAGAAGACAGGCAGTTCATTACATTGATATGTCAGCCTGATCAGATGGGATTGGGAACCTGGAGAGGGGGGCTCGCAGAGACTGATCATCTATTACCAAGTCTTAAGGAAATCAATTAGTTGTTGATGAAGGCTCATGAGGAATCTATACTGTGCTATATTCATAGGCAGGAATCCTGGGGAGAGAGAGCTGCTGAGGGGATTCACAGTAATTTTCCAGTGAGAAGTGATATTCCAGCTCTCTTGGACTCAGAGAGGAGGGGAGAAAGAGAGGGGAGGAGGGTGAAATAAAAAGCCAACAAATTAATACTTCCCTAATCCAGGTCTGTGGAAATGTTTGGGGGAGAGAAACCAGAATCTATTGGTTTGTTTTATTCCAGGTCTTCCAGCCCCTCTGTATGTGGAAATTATGGTTGGTTCCCAGGTGAAAGTCCACCCATTCTGATTTTAGCCATCATAACCTGGGAGCTTCTCACCACTATTTGTCCAGTCTCCCCTTTCTCTTGTGTATTCAGCACTCTGCGTTGGGATGGTTTTCTGTCATCCCTGTGGATTTCCTGGGCAAGCACCTCCAGGCAGCATGGGTGAGCAGTTCAGGTAAGGAGCAACGACTGGCAGGAAATCCTCATGCATTGTTAGAACCCTGTCTCAGTGCTGGACCGTGAACTTCATGCCAGCTTAAGATGAAATGTGATACAACGACAGGCCTAGTGCACACATGTGTGTGTGCATGTGCGCATGTGCACACACACACACACACACACACACACACACACACACACAGCCGACTGCTGGCATTGAAACTCCTGAGGTGACTCATTCCACTGAGAATAAAGATTTTTGTTTTTAGATTTGCCACTTTATCTCTAAGCTGCATAACTTCACAGCTAAATTGTTGGCATTAATTTCATTTTGAAGAAACATGGTCAGCACCTCTGGTACATTAAACGTCTTTAAAATCTTATTAATCTCTTGAAATCTTTACTAATGTAGAACGGGTCTTAATGTGTAGCTAATTGTGCCCAAATCGAGGTCCTTAGGAGTCATTATTTACAAGCTATCTAACAAGACTGAGAAAATAGAAGCCTCTTTTTTCCAAAGCTATACATCTTCAGGGCAGATAGGTGTTACATTTATATAATAAAGTGGTTGTCTGACTAGCTATATAACTCAGGTATTTTTAAGTAAGTACAAGAAATGTAACATCGAAACTTAATTCTGCTCCCAGAGCAGGTTGATAAATCTAGCCAAACATCTTTATTTTTTTGCTGTACATTAAGGGAATGTTTTTATTTAGTACAGTCATAGATCTTCCCATTATTGGGAAGTGTGTTCCTGCATGGCTTTTTTGTTTTCAGAATTATCTCAGGAAGCCATCTATTTGCTGGAAGTTTTATGGAAGCGTTTCCACAGGAGGAAACTGTCCCTAAATTCAATATGAATTATTTGAGGGCCTCAACCTGATGTCCTTATGCCCTCCTCCTCAAAGGCTTTGTCTGAAGAGGAAAATTTTTTGCTTTCAGGATTATCCAAGATTCTTAAAAGAGGGTAATGATCATGAGGCTCTCTAGACTATAGTCTTTAGTGTTTCTTGAAACTAGTGGTCCTTTAAAAGAAACTGGCAAAATGTGGGGAAGGAGACTCATAGGGAAAATATTAAAATTCATTCCTATAGATACGGGAGCATCCACTGAGTCCCAGACTCTGTGCTAAACAGTCTGGAGCAGAGTCAAGAAATCGTCCCTCAGAAACGTCCCTTCTGGTTGAAGAGATTGATACATGGGGTAGACTGCAGCTGACTCCTCCCAAAACTCTTACCTTAAATAAAAGGCCCATAAGGTGAAGGCGTTTTGAAGCGGTAACTTTGGGAAGTCAGTAGTTCTCTCCATGAATAGGGTTGATGTCCTTCTAAGGAAAGTCATGAGACTGATCTTTCTTGTTTTCCCCCTGCCATTGAAAATAGGTCAGAAAGATGGCTGGGCAATGAAGAGGGCCCTTACCTGACAGCATCTCCCGGCTCCCTGATCATTCAGCCCCCAGAGCTTAGAAGCCAGTGTGTGCCTCTGGTCTACAGTGTTCTGCTACAGCAGCCTTAGCTAAGACAATCATATGGTTTGTGTGTGGCGACTGCCAGCTACGCCTGTGCCATCACCAAACTGTGCTAGGGACGGTTAAAGAAATGATGTAAGTGAATTCTGGGTGCCAGAAAATTTTCTGGAGAAGGTGATTCCCCAGTGACTATTAAAGATGATCATAGTTTCAAAGTCCCAGGGAAAGTCTACAGGCCCAAAGATTAGAGTACATACAAATGGAAGGAGAGGGAGCTAGAGAGTAGTCTATGGCCTAACTTTTCTAAACTAGTACCTTTAGAGCTAAATGAGGCTACTAACCTGAGCATTAAGCCTACGTATAATGCATAAAAAATGTCCATCTGGAAAACTAGAAATTCAAAGAATGGGATAAAGGGATATCATATTCTCAGTCTAGTTTTGAAAAATAATGTTGGTAGCAATGTGAAATAGGAATGAAAAAGATCAACACTGCAGATACTTAGATATAAATATTTTTAATCTATCCACTTCTTTATCTGGACTCTGGCACCAATATTTCTTGCTCTGAAAATAAGCAACAGCTTCCTGTCTGATGTTTTTGTGTCTGGTCTAACATTAAGGTCTGTGCCTCCCATTTTAGCTGTTATTTGAACCGTTCCTCCTTTAGCTCATGAACTTCACAAAATGGTTTCATTGCCCCACATCAAGAGGTGGAGTCTATGTCCCACATATAAATTTGGAGTAGCTATGACATGTTTTGATCAACAGAACCTGGCACAGTGACGCAAGGTGGTTCTTGAAGCTAAACTATTCATCAGGCAAACTGAAAAAAGGCTTGGAAGTCAAGCTGTGCTTTCACAAAATGCTGCTGCCACCATCTTTGGAAGTAGAGCTGAAAGCCACAAGAAGAACAAAGGCATCCCTTGTAAGGTCCTAGACTATGACTATCCCCTTCTGAACTCCTTTGGCCCTAGAGTTGCTGCTGGGTAACCACAATCACAGAGCTGACACTCCGTCAAAGTGTGGCAGAACTTTCAGTGAGACCAACTCAACCTGAGGAACCTTAAGGGTGCAATAAATTCTTGCTTTGACTGCATACTTCTGTGGTGAATTTTTATGTAGATAGAAGTAACAGACAGAGAACCTGGTACCAGAAGTGGAATGTCCTAATAGCAGAACTTAAAACATGTGGCATTCACCTTGAGGGCAGGTAGCAAGCAGAAATGAGGGAAATAGTGGTGGAATAAGGCTAAGGGCAGGATAGCTATGTCCTACAGTGGTGAGAATATTAACAAAATATGTCACTGGAAACGTTAAAGGATAGAAACTAGAACTAGTGAGTACATAGATCTAGCTAAAGCAACCTCAAGGTAGAAATTTAAAAGTGGCGATGGACTTCCTTGGCCATATATCATAAGATGCAAGCATAGAAAGATGAAGTAAAAGAAATTATTTACTTTTCACACAAAACTCATATAAAATATGAAAATCCCAGACTTTGGGGAATTGAAAAACAAAGCATCATTCACTCTCAGTCTTCTCGGCTGGTAAAAACAATTCTACATTTCATGATTTCATGAAATATCCCTAGATCCAAGATCAAGTGAAATTTGCAACAATGAGATCCTGAGTTAAGAGCTGAAATATTAAGGCTGTGAATTATGATTTTCTCCATACAATAACAGCAAGTACAGGAAATTAGGGCTATGTTCCATGGTAGGCCCACATGTAGCCCAAAACGAGCCTAATTTATATCCAAAGTGTTACGTGTGTCATCTCTGAGGCCTGGAGTAAATTCAATGAGGTTTTAGGAAACCCATGAAATATTTAAGAGTATATGTTCTATTAGTAACAACATCGGCAGCTTGGACTACAAGAGATAAACATTCTTCCAACAAAAAGGAGGTCACTGTGTCTCTCTATATGGAACCAAAGCATGCTGAGAAAGCTACTTAATTACTGCAGAATATTTCTTATGGAAAAGACGTTTTTACCAGATGAAGCTAGGATAACAGAAGAAAAGCAACGGACACAATGGAACTACTCCTAGATGGAATAGAGACATTATCACTAACAGTAATTCTCAGTTCCCGGAGCAGCAAAGATCCACAACAAGCACTTGGATGGACTCCAGAAACCATATTCACCAGGCCTGCTATGTGGTTCCATTTCTCCCATGGACATGCCTCTCACAGCTACATGTAGAGTGTGAGCTGAGTGTGTAACCAGCCATGTAACCAGGGCCCTTACAGGTCAGGACACAAGCGACTTGCCTCTACCAACCAGGCCCCACTTCCTACAAACATATTCAGCTCTAAACTTACTGGTAAATTGACCCACTGATGGCTAGAGTAAGCCCACGATCCAGTCTCCAAGCCCAACCTTGAAAAAGGGTCAGACCTTCAGGAGACTTTCTAGATCCAACCACAATGGCGGCTCTAGGCCATGAGGAGAGGCTGAAGGGATGGGGAGTTAGGACATGCAAATTTCCAAAAGATTCCATGGAAAAAGACTCTGAACACTGGCCCTGCTGAAGAGCTCTACATGTGGTAACAGAGAGAATTATACGTAGGTGAGGAAAAGGGACAACAAAGAATGAAATGAACCTTGGTTGAGATGTGAAAGATCTGTGATCTGCAGAAAATGGACAAAGCGGAGAATCGGAGGTCTAGAGGCAGAAATAGACTCAGCTCTTGACACAGCCTCTGGCCCTGCAGTAGAGCTCTCATGGTGCAAAGCAGTACTGGTCTTCTCTGGGGTACTATCCTTTTAGAGCTAGGTGTGGGATTTGACTTAGTTGTGCCAATAAGATGTGGGTAAATGTGGATTCTGGTACTTCCCAGAAGAAACTGGGTCGACACAGTTCTCTCTTTTTTTTTTAATGTCTTTTTGAGACAGGGTCTCACTATGCAGTTCAGTCTGGCCTTGAGCTCATTTTTGTAGCCCAGGCTGGTCTCGAACTCATATCGATCCTCTTGCCTCAGCCTACCAAGTGCTGGGATTACAGGTGTGTGCCACCACACCCAGCATAAGAATATGCAAATATTTTGAAATTAAGTAGGAAACATTATAAGGCTGTACGTTCAACATGGATTTATAAACCAGAGTACTCATGATTTTTTTTTTAACGGCTGGCTCAGCCTGTCCTGGAGTGGGGCTGGTGCAGGATATGGTGCTGGGGATCGAACCTCGGTCCCTGCGGTTGCCTAAGGTCGCCTAAATAGGCACTTTATACCACCGAACCATCTCACTGGCCCCAACACAGTTCTCTAAGGTTGCTTTTTCCTTCTCCTGTGAGCTTAGAAGTGTCCCAGTTAGGAGCTGCTCTATCCTCACAGGGTCCAAGAACACAGCAGCATGGGTAGTGCCAACCAACAATGGACTCTAGAGCACCTTAAGGAAAATAAGCCTTTGTCATTGGGAACCAGGGGGAGTTTGGGGTTTGTTGTTGATTGTTGTTGAGCCATATCTCAGCCTGTCCTGACAGAGCAATATGTCTGGGCTTCTGCTGCTCACTGAGGGAGCTGAGCAAGGCACTGATGTGATCAAAGATCCTTCCATGCATCCTTGGGGACCTCCAAGGGGCTCAAAGAGAGACACTAATGTCACAATGAACAGGGCACTTTCCGATTCATTTGGTCCATTATTCTGAGCTCCACCCCTGAGATTTTTCTCAAATTTCCTAGAGAACAAAACTGAAAAACAGAAAGGTTAAAGTGTTTTACTCCCAGGGTCTGTGTTAAGTTGGATTTGTACCAGGCCTGACTCACATATACTCTTCTAGAAGAACTGTGACTTTCCACATGTGTGCTAACCATTCTTTCATTCATTCATCTATCCATTCATTCATTCACTCACTCACTCACTCATTCATTCATTCATTTGATAACTTATATTGAGAGTCACTTAAGGGTCAGAGACGATGCTAGGTATTGGAAAAACATGGACAGATAGACACAATGGCTGATGCCACAGAACTTAGAGTCTATTGACTATATTCGATATGACTCTGCTATTATCTCAAACAATAAATAATATCAGAGAAGGGAAAATACTAAGATCAGCACCTATAGGAGAGATACTGTTCCATTAGGACTTATAGTAAAGAAACCTGGACTAGAGATATTTACTGAGATATTTATCTACAGCAGACCACACCCTCTGCTTAATCCTGAGCATACAGGGATACTTCATGTTGTGCAGTGTGTCCTCTGAGAGACAGCTCAGCGGTCGAAAGCATCTGCTTAAGTAAGCTTAGGCAAACAGGCAGGGATGACAGTTCAATCCCCACCACCATGTGCTGTGCCAGCCCCCAGTGGGGGCTGAGCTGGCAATAAATAAATAAATAAATCACTTTTTTACAAAATGTGTCCTTTGAGAGCTATGCTTCTTTGATGAGCACCAAGCCTGGGTGACACATATCACATCAGTAAGCTCCAGAAGGAAAGCTGGCCATTTGGAGACACAGATCCAAAGTCAGACTAGAGTCTCTACGGCTGTGACCTTCGGGTGCTCTGCAAAGGCGAACTTTCTTAGGCATAAGAAGGGAGATGGCCCGAGAGACAGAGGTGGATCTTCAGAAAGAGGACCTCTTAGTTGGTCACCGAAAGTTCAAGATTATTTTTAATTGTGATTTAGAGTTAATTTCCTTTTTTTAAAATTGCTTTATAATGAACTCTATTGAAAATCAATAATTACACAGCATATTAAAAATTATAGGCAATTATCGAAATGAGAAAGATGTAAGATGTAGACAAAGTGAATTTTAGAGAAATATTTCTGAAACGAACACATAACATGAGATTAATAATAGATTGCACACTGTAAATAAATTATTTACAAACTTAAATGAATGTAACAATAAAAAATGTCTAAAATAAAAATGAGGGAGAAAGAACTTACAGATCATTTATGTAATAGTTCGCTCTGTGTCAAAATCAAGAAACTTATATTCATATAATTAGAATTCTCAAAGTAGAAAGAGGTAGGCAATAAATAATTAAAGACTTGAAATTTCTGTTTAGTTGAAATTATAGCACATTCCAAGAAAAATGAACCTTTTGCACAAGAAATAGGAATAAAATCATACTAAGATACACAAAAATGAATTTGTCCAAAACTAATTATAAAGAAAAAAAATCATTAAAGTATATCCATAAAACAAAAATATTAGCTATCAAGGAGCTAGCTTTGTCTGTCCACTGTGATGTGCTGCTCTGCCTAACCTGGCTGCAGCTGTACCTGCCTGGGTCTCCCTCTTTAGATGTGTACAATCTGTAGGCTGCTTTATGTGTCATTAAATGAGATAACCTGACCAGATGGCTCGTCAGAAGGTGCAGCTTAAATGATGAAAAGGGGAAGATTCAGAGTTTACTACTTGAGACAAAGAGAAAAATTTTGACCAACTTGATTTTTGGAGTAGTTTTTGAAGATAGCATGTGCTTTGGTTCACTGTTGGGCCTGACTTCTTTTTTCTTTTTTTTTTTTT
>PVJA010023720.1:0-32654 GCA_004027025.1 Myocastor coypus | reverse complement strand
TTCTGAAAAAAAAAAAAAAAAAAAAAAAAGAATTATACACACTTCAAGAATAAAATTGAGCCAGGCGTGGTGGCTCACGCCTGTAATCCCAGCACTCGGGAGGCTGAGGCAGGAGGATCAGTGCAAGTTCGAGACCAGCCTGGGCTACAAAAGTGAGCTCAAGGCTAGCCTGAACTGCATAGCAAGACCCTGTCTCAAAAAGACAAAAAAAAAAAAGAATAAAATTGAATCTGGGCATGTGGCACATGCTTGTAAATCCCAGCACTTGAGAGGCTGAGGTAGGAAGACTCCTGCAAGTTGAATCAGATTAGGCTACAAAATGAGCTTAAGGCCAGTCTGAACTGCATAGTGAACCCCTGTCTCAAAAAGACAAAAAGAGAATAAAATAGAAACTAAAGACACCTCCAGAAAAGCTGAAGGAGATCACAGCATTCAGAGGAAAGGCAGGGGAGTGCTTTAGGCTCTACTGAAAGGATGTTAGATAGCCACGAAGAGAGGTGAAGGACCTGTAAAGTAACTCACACTTTACCCTGTAAAGTAACTCACAGGGTAATATAGAAGCCAGTAGTATTGTGGTACATTTGACTACAACTCCCCCTTTTTCTTTTATAATTTAAAAGGCAAAGGCATAAACCAGTAATTATAAATCTCTATTATGGACACAAATGTTTAAGGATGTACTCTATGACATAACAATGTAAAAATGAGAGGGAAAGAAATAATAATATATAGTAATAAAATGTTTGGGTACTACTGAAACTCATTAAAAAAAAAAAAAGAAAGTGACTCGGCATGGTGGCACATGCCTGTAATCCCAGCTCTTGGGAGGCTGTAAACTGGCGGATCATGAGTCCAATCTAGTTGTGAGACCCTGAACACCCTGTACACCCTTTCCTAAAAATAAAAAACAAAACAAAAACTCATTTGGTTTTATCCAAAATAAATTGTAAGATGTTAATTGTGACTTCCAATCACCAAGACAGTTATTAGAAAATATACAAAAAAGGGAATCAAAATGGTACCATACAAAAAAGTAGCCAACAACATAAAGGGCAGTAGTGGAGAAGCTAAGGAACAAAAGCTCTAAAATACATAGAAAGCAAATACAAAAACTAGTGAAAGCATTAAGGAAATACAATCCAAGTACATGCTGTCCACTGGAGACTCAATTTAAATACAAAAACACAGAAACTAGGGCTGGGGATATAGCTCAGTTGCCCAGTATCTGCCTGGTAAGCGTAAGGTTCTGAGTTTGATTTCCAGTACTAAAAACAAAATAACAACAAAAAACTCACAGAGGTTAAAAGTATAAAGATATCAAAAGATGTATGCTGTGTAAGAACTGGATGGCAAGGCCAGGGAGATGGCTCTGTGGCATCAACACCTGCCTGGCAAGCTCAAAGTCCTGAGTTCAACCCCTAGCACCAATAAAAAAAAAAAAAAAAAAAAAAAAAAAAAAAAAAAAAAAAAAAAAAAAAAAAAAAAAAAAAAAAACTATTATAAAAGACAAAAAGGTCACATATTAATAAAAAGTGCAGTTCATCAGGATATAACAATTACAAACATACACACCCATCTAACAGTGGAATTCCAAAATAAAGGAAAACTGGCAGAACTGAAGGGATAAGTATATAACCACAATAGTTAGAGACTTTAATATTATATATTCAGCAGTTAGATCAGCAAGTACACAGGTGACTTGAACAACTAGAAAAGTATACAACACTTTACCCATAACACCAGAACATGTATTCTCAAGCACACATGGAACGGCTCCCTAGGACAGACCCGGTATTAGGCCATAAAATAAATCTTGATATATTTCTTTCCCTATAGTGCCATAGGAACAAACCCAGGGTCTACTGCATGCCAGGCAAGCATTCCACCTATAATAAACTACAATCCTAGCCTAAACCAATCAATCAATCAATCTGTAAATTTATCTTTTCTTTGAGAGAAAGGTAAAAAAAGAAATAAAAATGATAGTTTCAAAGCAGGATAAGAAGAAATTAACAATGGTTGATGTGTTACATATTGTCCTCAAAGGAGTTGCTCAGATTATAAGATGTAGGCATGTAAAATCGATCAACCAATATAAGCACAAACTGACCTTTTCAACGGACTAAAAGAAAATAGTAGTATAATTATGCTAGGTATCATTCACACACACACACACAATCTCAGTTTAAAGTCATTTTATGTTCTCCAATACCAATGAAATGAAATGAAATCAATAGAAGGAATATGAGAAACTCATGAATATAGACAGTAACAGACTTACAAATAACCAATAGATCAAAGAAGAAATAGCAAGGGATTAGAAATTTGAGATGATGACCACGAAAACACAGCATCCTCAAACTTACAGGTTAGGGCAGTGCTTAGAGGGGAATTTACAGCTGTAAATGTGGGTGTTAAACAAAGAGCTTTCACATCACTAACCTGTCACCTTCCCCCAAATAATAGAAGGAAGGAAATGAAGGTGAGGTTACAAAAGCAGTAAAGAATAGCTCACATTCCTTAAAAGATCAATAAAAAGGACACAACTTTTCCTTAGCTAGACTGACCAAGAATAAAAAGGGAAGATTAGGGAAGACTAACTCAGGAGTCAGAGAGGGTATACCAGCACCAGGCAAACTGTTACTGACCAGGCCACTCTCTTCTTGGTTACCTGGAAATGTAGTACTTCTGGTCTTCTTGATGCCATCACATTGATGTTCCAGACCTTCCAAGGCAGACACAGAATGACTTCTGGGCAGGCCCCGCTTTAGTGATCTCTTTGAAGGAGAAATCAGTTCCTGGTTGAAGAGATTTCTTCGAACTTTGGTCACTTCTGAAAACATGGAATGGAAGATAGGGGGAAAAAGAAAAGAGCAAGCACTTTTCAATAAAACAGGGGAGCTGTCACCCAGCCACAGAAGCGGCTTTCCCAAACTACAGATGATACCATACCATGTATCCACATTTACTAAGACTTCCTCTAAACCTTGTATGCTGGGAGGCCTTAAGGACGATCACAAGTTGCCTGGATAACTTACTGAGATGCAATCACAAAATAAAATAAATTCATTTAAAAAAAGGCCGGGCGGCGGGGGGGGATAAGTACAAAAAAAAAAATTTTTAAATGGCTGGGAATATAACTCACTGTGAAGGCCTCAAGATCAACCTCCAAAGGCTCAAACAAACACCTTAGATAGCACTGTCATGGTACCTTAAATCGTTTACTCCTATAACTTTTGAAAGTCTTTGCATAAGGCAGGGATGTGCACAAGCCAGGGATCCAACTCACTCTTTTGCATGTGGATAACGAGCCACTGCAGCATTACTTCATCAAGACTACTCATTCCTTAATAAACTGTCTTTGTATCCTGCTTGAATAATCAGTTGACCATAATAAATTCTAGAGTATTAATTCTACTTTAAGTATTAGGTAGAACTTGGCAGTGAGGCCATCTAGTTCTGTTTTTTTTTTTTTTTTGGTATTTTAGAGAAGTGTCTACAGGGTATTCAGGGGCTCACTACTAGATTGGACTCACAGTGATCCACCTGTTTACAGCCCCCCCAAGAGCTGGGATTACAGGTGCGCACCATCGCATTCAGTCTCAATTGCTGACTCAACGTGTCCCAGGGATGGGACTGGTACAGCAAGCCTGGGGATCAAGCCCCTGGTCCCTGCACATGCTTGCAGGCACTTTAAGCTGAGCTATTTGGTCAGCCCTTGTGGGTATTTCTTTGTGAGAAGTTTTTGACAACAAATTCAATTTTTTTTTTTTTTTTTTTTTTGGTACCAGAAACTGAATCCAGAAGCTTGTGCTTGCCAGGCAGGTGCTATGTCACTAAGATATATATCCCCTGCCTGCAACAAAAAACCCCTAATTCAATCTTTGTACTTATTACAGAGTCATTCTATTTCTTCTAAAGTCTGTTTTCAGTAGTTTGTGTCATTCTAGGAATTTGTAGCTAATTTACTGATAGATACTTTTCATAATTATTTATTCTATTACAAACTCATTTTGAATCCACTGTGCAGGAGCAGTAGGCAGGCCTGCCTCTTTGGTTAAAGTAGAAGCTTTACTCATAAAATGGAACATAATTCTTAAGTGGATGGTTAATATAGTCACAGTCCTATTAAAATATTCCAGCACTCTTATTTTCTCATTTTTTACTGTATTATATTCACCTTAGCTCTGAAAAACTGTTCTCTTCTTTTTGAGATACTGGGGACTAAATCTGAGGCCTTTGCACTGAGTCAGTTACCTGCATCCCCTTCCTTATGTACTATTTTGAGACAGGATCTCATTACATTGTTTCCTATACCGGGCTTGAATTTGAGATCCTCCTGCCTCTGTCTTCCAGAATGCTAGGATCACAGGTGTTGCCACCATTCCTCATACAGGTTTCAACCTTCTGACTGCTTTACTAATTTGGGTAATTTCAAAATCTCTCCCCTGACTCCAGAGCATAAGTGCTGACAATCTCGGCTCAAAGTGAGGGAAAAACCACTATGAAGTAGATCAAGTCTTTTTTTTTTTTTTTTTTTAATGTATTTAGTACAGGGTCTACAGGGTCTCACCATGTAAAATGGACTCATAGTGATCCTCCTGTTCTTAGCCTCCCAAGTGCTGGGATTATAGGTGTGTGTTACCATGCCCAGTCTCATACTTAATTTTTTTCCTTTCGTTTCCTATTTTTTTTTTTTTATGGTCAGCTCAGCCTGCCCTGAGGGCAAGGATGGCACAGCATGTGGTGCCGGGGATTGAACCATTGTCTCTGCAGCTGCCAAAGCTTTCCTAAGCAGGTGCTTCAGAATGCTGAGCCATCCTACCAGCCCCTATTCTTTTTCATATATATATATTTGGTGGTACCAGGGATCGAACTCAGGACCTTGTACTTGCCAGGCAAGCACTTATTCCACTGAGATATCTCTCCCCAGCCTCCAAAGTGGATCAGTTCTTAAAAGCTGCTAGCAAGATGGCAGCTTAACTGCATGCAAAATAGCCTGGAGGAAGTGACTTTAAAATTCACCCAGAGTGAGTTTAAATATGTGTAGCCATCAAAAATAACAAATGTTAATGTTAAGGACACCAATAACATAAACCAAAATTTGAAAAGATGTTTCTCTATCCCATTAGAAGAGTGCTTGTTACCTGACTTAGGCTGTCTGTGAAACTAATTTATGAAAGCCTCAAAGCCGAATTTGATGTTATATTCTATGTTTATTTTAAAAATTTACTATCTATGGAAAATCTGTAAGACAATAATCCTGTGCCATTAAAATATACTGTGACGACACTTGTTTCTTGCCTCCAGTTCTTGCTGTGTACAGCTTCCCTGACCCTGCCTTTAGCGTTCTGTGCCCACTTGTCAGCATGATCCAAGAATGAGGACATTCTCCTGGACAGCCATGATGTGATTATTACACTTGCGATGTCTCGTCAGCATGCAGTCCTTTCTCAAAGTTCTGTCTCAATAATGTAGTGTTTTCCTTTCTAAATTAAAGACCCACGCAGGGATCATGGGGCAATTTAGGGACTTGCATCACTCCTTTCATCTAAAGCAGCTCCAATGCTTCTCTGCTTTTCTCTGGCTTTCATGGCAATGGTATCTTTAAAGATTTCTGGCTAGCAATTTTGTACAATGCAGTATTTTTGAGACCATGAGTATCTAATCCCAATGAGGAATGGAATTTGGACATATTTTATTAACCAACAATGATATAAAGCTATAGTTCAGGGGCCCGGCGGGATGGCTCAGTAGTCTAAAGCCCCTGCTTGGGGAAGCTTGGGCGGCTTCAGGGACCGCGGTTTGATCCCCGGCACCACATGCTGCGCTGGCCCTGACCTTGGGGTGGGCTGAGCCGGCCATAAAAATGAGTGAATAAACAAACAAAGGTTCTGAAACAAGAATGAAAATAATAAATAAAATTTAAAAATAAATTTAAAAAAAAAGCTATAGTTCATAATTGAATGCAGCTGCTAAAATATATCAACTCAAAATAAATGTCCTTCTAGTGCATCAGCGAAAACCCTGGGAAAACAAAGCATACCTTGTCCTGTGCCTTTTGCTGGGAGTGCAGGCTGCTGAGGGGCAGGGTGAGAGCTCTCCTGAAAAATAAGAAATTGTTGTAAGCATTTATTTATTTATTTATTTATTTATTTATTTATTTATTTATTTATTTTAAGCATTCATTTAAAAGAAAAAAAGTTCTACATGAAATGCTTTAATACTTGCAGTTCACTTATAAATCCACAATAGGAAAAATAAGATGTACTAGGGAGATGTTCTTAGGAGAGGTTTTATTTTACTTATTTGTTTTCTATGTATTTGGTACAGGGTCTCACTATGCAGCTCAGACTAGTAGTGATCCTCCTATTTTCAGCCTCCCCAGCGCCGAGATTATATGTGTGTGCCACTATGCCTGGTCATGGCTTGTGTGGCATGTGATACCGGGAATCGAACCCTGGTCCCTGTACTTGCCTAAGTAGGTGCTTAGTCTGCTGAGCTATCTCGGCAGCCCTTGAAAAGTCCTTTTCTAGGAGGCAACCAAAGTCCAACTGTGACAGTAGATGGTTCCTGTAATATTAATTTTGTCTAATTTAAAGACTTTTAACCTTATTTATGTTACAGTCAGCTCAGCTTGCCTTGTGGGTGGAACTGGCACAGCATGTGGTGCAAGGATCGAACTGTGGTCCCTGTGGTTGCCTAAGCTCGCCTAAGCAGGTGCTTTAGACTGCTGAGCTGTCTCGCTGGCCCCAAATTTAAAGATTTTTAATGAACTTATTCACTTCTAACTTACTTTTACCTTTGTTAGACTCTAAGGCAAAATTGCTAATCTCTTAACAAATTTATATTCATTCATAAAAATATTTCATACCACCTGAACATTTTTTCTTTTTTCTTTTTTTTTTTGAGGGAAGGAAAGGTTTATTCAGCTCACAGTTACTGGAGGTTTCAGTCCATATGCAGTGGGCTCCAAAGCAAACTGGCACATGGCAGAGGGCAACCTTCTATGGTGGCAGGCAGAGAACAAGCCCATCTGAATATTTTCTAATCCAAAATCTAAAATCTAAACTGGCTAAAGTGAAAACTTTAAAAATTTTCCACATTACATACAAATAATCCTGAATCCAAAAATATCTCTGAAATCCAAAATACTACAGTTCTCTGACATTTCAGATAAAGGATACTCCATCTATACTGTTTATACATTTTCTAAGAGTGAGAGTTTATCTTTTTTTTTTTTTTTTTTTCTTTTTTTGACATAGGGTCTCACTAGGTAGTCCAAGCGGCCTCAGACTGATGGCAAATCTCTGCCTTGAGTCTCCTGAGAGCTGGGATGACAGGAATGCACCACGATGTCTAGCTTGCCTTTATTTTTATTAGTATCATTAACTCAGGCTGGAAGGACCACATTGATTGGTGCCATTTCAAATTTACTGGAGAATACTTACATTTTTTGTAGTCCTCTTGGATACTTTGGGAATTTCAATTTGTCGGAGATTCTGTGAAACCTCTGCAAGGCTTTTATGTCTTATTAATGCATTTTTCCTTTTAAAAATAGAAACTAGTTAAGACACACCAGATAGAAGTTACATATAGTTAAATTTGAATGGAACCAGCATTTTTAAAAAAACATATTTGGTACAGAGTCTCACTACACAGCTGAGACTTGTAGCGAGTGATCCTTCTGTTTTCAGCCTCCCCAGAGCTGGGATTACAGATGGTAATCTTTGGGAACTAATACATGCAAAGGAATTAGTATATATTAATATAATTAAAGAGATATACTCATAGGGGCTGGGGCGATAGCTCAGGGGCACAAATGCCTGCCTGGCAAATGCAATATCATGAGTTTGATCCCCAGTCCCACCAAAAAAAAAAAAAAAAAAAAAAGAGAGAGAGATATACTCATAGAGTTTGATGCTCAGCGAGTCATGGGGCAGGGCTGGCATGGCATGTGGTACTGAGGATCAAATCCCAGTCCCTGCACTTGCCTAAGCAGGCACTTAATCCACTGGCCTATCTTGCCAGCTGGAAACCAGTATTTAAAATAAAACCTTATTTAAATAAGTTAGTTGTCTTGATATCAGTCTAGACTTATATCAAAACAAGTTACCACTAGAATTTTCAAAAAATAACTATCAGAAATCCAGCTAGTAAAATAGCAATGGAAAACATCCAAGGAAAACTGGAAGGTATACATAGCTCAGCAGCATAAGCGCCTGACTGACAAATGCAAGGCTCCAAGATTGATCCCCTGTATCACACACAAAAATTAAATAAATAAAATTAAATTAATAAAATTAAATTAAATAAAAATAAATACCTCCTACACCTCCTAGAGATCCCAAGTGGAACAGAAAGAAGGGCTTTATCAACTACAAAACAACGACTGTATACTTTCTCAGTAGGAGTGTCAGGTGCTGCTTGGCAAGAACTCAGATAGTTGGCTTCTGTGCCTCAGACTTAATTAAGGGAGATCATTAATTCTGTTATACAGACAAAGATAATAGACTATGTTTAAAGGCACCCTTTGTCTGCACTGTATGACTGACAAGCAAATAACGCCTGAGCACTCACCTCTTCTTGGCTGATCTGGTCCGGAGCTGCTCCAGCTGGTCAGCTTCGGTGCTGCCTGACGCTGATTTGTGAGCAGTTGACAGAAGAGGCTCAGAAAGAAGTGGGGATTTACTCTCTTGTGTCATGGAGTCATCACTGAAAAAGTCTGGAGGAAGTATCCCAGCCAGCTTCTCAGGAATCTCAAACCCAAGGCTGTTGTAAAGTTTCCCCAGTGTGTCTGGGATGGAGTCAATGTACCTGTAGATTAGACTGGTTAAGGATAGAACGGTAATCACCTCCCACCTCTGTTGCTCTTCACTCAGCATGAGAAATGGTCCTCAGTCCCACAACTCCAGATAACATGTGTGGTTCTTGGTAAGATAGCAAAATCTCTTAAGACAGCAGTGAGTAGCCACCAAACTTACAATTTCAAAATCTCTTCCAGAAAATGTGCCAAGTACACTGGGTCCTCAGTTAGACATACTATGCGCAGAAAAGCTGTCACCTGAAGGAGATTTTAGAAAATTACCATGTACCCTCTGCAGGTCTGAAAGCACTGGAGTCCAGCAGCACTAAGATATGTACTTACTTCTTCCACTACTTGCTCCATCTCATCTGGGTTTTCTAGTATGGAAGGGCACTGCAGACACATCTCCAGACGAAGAAACACCTGAAGCTGGCACCTTGAGAGAAAAACGCTCAGTCATGTCTAGGCTAGCTGCCCACTAACTGAAAACTTTCGGCACACATGTATTTGTATAAGAAATAACGACCAATAGTTCCTTTAACTATTGATGTGCTTGATAGATAAGTAAGTGACAGATCAGAACATCATAAAAGATCAGCTAAGAAGCACCTCCAAGCAACTGGCGAGCTTAGATTGCAACAAATGTTGGAGCTTTGTTTTAAAGCAAAAATTTAACATTAAGTAAGTGGAAGTTACTTACTCTCTGACTTCATTGTCCTTATCCAGTTTTTTCCCTAGATTCTGTCGGAGACTTTTGCTAGTTTTTAAGAGGTCACTTTTTATGTGATTCAGGCAGTTCACCTAGAAATACAAATTATTACATAGCCAGATAACTAAGCTACTTATCACTGTTTCTGATTTCTTTCATGCTGACTAATGCCCCAAGAAGGGAAATGTTACAAATTTCTCCTTTTCCTTCATTTGAATGAAAAATAATGAAATTAATATTCTTCTTTAATGTTGTGAAAAAACACGGGACATGTGATTCATAAGCATGTGGACGTAGACAGGGCAACCTGCAAGCTGACTTCAAAGGTTCCATGAAATGCTGATGGAGAAGTGTAAATTTTTAAAAACCACTCCATTTACTTAGAAGGAGCCCGGCTTTGCCACTGAACATGAACAAAAATAATGAAAACATGGCTAAATCATGTTTACAGTATAGTACTGCCAGGCACGGCATCTAGGGAGTTTTAAGAACTACCTGGGGCCAGTGAGATAGCTCAGTGGACTAAAGAGCCTGCTTTGGCAAGCTTAGGCAAGCTTAGGCACCACAGTTTGATCCCCAACACATACTGTGCCAGCCCTGCCAGGCCACAGAATTGGGACACAGTGGTGCACACCTGGGGAGGCTGAAAGCAGGAGGATCACCACAAGTCCAACTGAGACCCTGTAAGAACCAAATACACTAAAAAAAAAAAAAAAAAAAAAAGCTCTAGGTGATTGTGAAAAGCAATGAGGGCCAGAAACCAATGACGATCTGTGTAGCTGCCATGCAGTTCAAATGAACAGAACTATACTACATGAGACACATAGGCTTACCCGCCCCTAACAACCCTTTCATTGCAGAGATCTGGCATTTTCCTCCTTTTTTGCTCATCTTACCATGTTTGGCTCATAGCACAACAGACATTTCCCATGACACATGAACAAATCCACCAACACTTGGATTTTCTTACTTCCACTTCCTCGGTGCCTTTCAATTTTAGGAACACTTTAATAGTGGAGATCAAGTTCTGAGCACACGAATATAACATGATTTCTGCTGTGGCCACAGTCTTTTGGTAATTTTCATGTATGTAGGATAGTAGCTCCTCCTCAGTTTTAAAATCTGTCCAAAAAAAACCCCTAAATTAATGATCACATTCAAGTTCTTATGTTATTTACGCCAGTGGCTGTCAGTGGGGGGAAGATGTCGCCTCCTAGGAGGACATCTGATTAGGTACGGCTGCGGCAGATTACCGTGCTCTAGGACTCCAACTACATCACACTGTGGGAAAGGAAAAAAACAACAGAGACAACAGAGAGTCGCTGCCCAGGATTAGGGAGAAGGGAAGGTGACTAATGAATTGGATCACAAATGATTTCTGATTTCTCCACATGTGTCCTTTCTGTATGTTTAAAAGCAACATTCTTAGTAAGTTTTTTCTGCATCCATGTACATATATATCTGTAACTGTGATGATTGTATTAACCTAATCATTTAAATTTGTCAAAATTTCCTTGTGGGTCTGCAAATTTTTGTATCATATATTATGAGCCTTTGTTATCAGGTTCATATGATTTCAGTATTGCTTATCTTATGATTATGTCTTTTGTCAATGAGCAATACATTTTTTGTTCCTTAATGACTGTAATTTTTTTTTTAAAAAACTACTTATTCAGTAGTCTTACTATGCAGCTTAGACTTGTAGGGTTCCTCCTGTCTCAGCCTCCCCAAAGCTGGGATTATAGGCATGTGCCACTATATCTGGTTTTGGTGGCCAGCTTGGCATGGGGTACCAAGGATTGAATCCAGGTCCTTGTGCTTACCAGGCAGGTGCTTAGCCCACTGAGCCATCTCCCCGGCCCTCCAAATGACTTTATACTCTAATAAAAGTTTATGTTGCTTAAACGAATCTGGTAATTGGTTTAAGTTTATAATTGTTATAATTACTTTTATGCTTACTATTTAATAAAGAGTGGGTTTTGCTATATATTCAGGCTGGCCTTGAACTTGTGGCAATCCTCTTATCTTCAGCCTCCCAAGTGCTTGAATTACAAGCATGTGCTACCAACCCTGATCCAGCCCTATTTATTAATTAATCCATTAACTTTATTTTGTAAGAGGATCTCATTAAGTTGCTCAGGCTAAGCTGGGACTTGTGATCTTCCTCTATGGGGGGAGGAGGGGAAGGGATTACAGAAAAAAAAAAAAAAAAAAACCCTTTTAATAAATATGAACATAGCGACCAGTCTATAGTTTGGCTAAGCAGCTTCTCTGTATAAGAATTTCTGTTTTATTGAACATTTACCTTTTCTTTTTTCCCCTATCCCCACTCCATGTTTTTAGAAGTGACTAAAATTTAAAGACATCCCTGGTAAAGGAGTATTTTGGGGATTGCATTAAGACTATCACTTTTGGGAATATGGCCATTTTGTCAGGGTTGGTCCTACCTATCCAAGAAAAGGGAATGCCTTTCTATTTTTCCTCTCTGATCTCTTTTTTCAGAGTATTGCAGTTTTCACTGTAGATGCCTTTCACTTCCTTGGTTAATTCTTGCTAAGTCTTTAATTTTTGTTGATATTATTGAGAATGGTATTATTTTCTAATTTCTTTTTTGGTGGGTTCACCAACAAATATATGGACTGATAGAACAGAATAGAGGACAAGGAAACTACCTGCCACACATGCAGCCACCTGACTATTGAAACAGGGGCCGAAAATACACTAGAACAGTGGTTCTCAACTTTTCTAATGCCGTGACCTCTCAATATAGTTCGGGTTGCGGTGACCCTGAACTATATATAATATATAATTTTGGTGCCTACTTCAAAACTGTAATTTTGCTACAGTTATGATTCGGAATGTAAATACTTGATATGCATTATGTATTCTCATTGCTACAAATCAAACATAATTTAAAAATAGTGATTAATCACAAAAACAATATTTAATTATATGTTGAGAAGTATTTATTACTAATTCCAATAAATAACATTTCACCATGGCATAACATGGGTTTAAAAAGCCATTGGAAATATGTATTTTCCGATGGCTTTAGGCGACCCCTGTGTTTTGGTTGTTTGACCCCCGCTGGGGTCGCGACCCACAGGTTGAGAACCACTGCACTAGAAGTCAGCCTTTTTAATAAACAGTGCTGGGAAAACTGACTATCTACATGTAAAAGATTCAAGCTGGACCCACTTCCTCACATGTACTATTATCTTCCTGAATGAATAACAGTGATCGTATTATAGTCACATATACGTACCCATGTTTACAGAAGCACAATTTCTTTTTTTTTTTTTTTTTTTGAACCTTTGTTTGTTTATTCACTCATTTTTATGGCCGGCTCAGCCCACCCTGAGAGCAGGGCTGGCGCAGCATGTGGTGCCGGGGATCGAACCGCGGTCCCTGAAGCTGCCCAAGCTTCCCCATGCAGGCGCTTTAGACCACTGAGCCATCCCGCCGGGCCCCCAGAAGCACAATTTCTAATGGCTACATCTTAGAAGCAGCCTACATGTCCATCAACAGATGAATGGATAAAGAGAAGTGGCACTTATGTAGAATAGAGAACTATTCTGCTTTAAAGGATAAATTTGAGTCATTGGTGGGAAAATGAATGTATTTTAAACCCAAACTAGTAAAATAAATTAGATACACAAGTCTAAATATTGTACTGTTTGTCTTATATGAAAAATCCAACGTATTTTTTTTTAAACTTTATTTCTGTCATGGCCAGTTCAGCCTGCCCTTGGGATGGGGCTGATGCAGCATGTGGTTCCAGGGGTTGAACCAGTCCCTGTGGTTGCCTAAGCAGGTGCTTTAGACAACTGAAGTATCTCACTGGCCCCAAACCCCACACATTTTAAGTAAATCTAAGAGCAAAATAAAAGACAAAAGGAAACAGGGAGAGACTTTCACAAATGGGAAAGGAAATAAGAGATGTTGGAAGAGAGAAACAGAAGGAGATGGAAGGCAAATATGTACCAACAGCGTTTTAAATAAACAAACCAATAAACCAAAAAACTATAGAATGAAGAATACCTTTTGGTTTAGAACTTCTTAATGCTCTTCCTCTGTCTTCCAGTTTCTCTGCTGTTCTTCCGCTGATTGTCTTTTGGATTGCCTTCTCCCCAGCTGCATCTGGGCTGCCACCTGGCTGTGACTTCTGAGCCTTTACATTCAGCCTTGCAACATTCAACATCTTTAGGGAGCGACACATGGCATTCATCTTTTGCCTCACTGGAGTGCGAGGGATGCCTCCTGCCAACGTAACAGCAGGGAAGAAATGTCAACTAGCTTTCTCTTGTGTGGAATCAAGAGCTACTTTAATTCAGATGCCATGAAAGAACAATGAAGCCTGCCCCTTCACAATGATTGGGACTATGTAGCCCTTGAATCTTTTTCTATCCAAAAGAGTGGAAAGTCCAGACGGGCGTGGTGGCGTACGCCTGTAATCCCAGCACTTGGGAGGCGGAGGCAGGAGGATCGGTGCGAGTTCGAGACCAGCCTGGGCTACAAAAGTGAGCTCAAGGCCAGCCTCAACTGCATAGTGAGACCCTGTCTCAAAAAGACAAAAAAAAAAAAAAAAAGAGTGGAAAGTCCTTATAACCAATATTTAGTGAAACTATAAAAGACAGTTTAGCAATCTGCATCAAGAACCACCTTTCATATTCTTTAACAGAGTGAACTATCCTAGCAACTTCTAAGGAAAACATTCAAACATGCATAATACATACTGTGGTATTATCCATGAGAACTGAAAACAATCTAAATGCTTGATATGAGATTATACACATTTCGTTAAACAAAGAGAATAAAAGGCAAAGGAGCAGATGAACAAATATTACAAGGCATATGAGATAGTAATTAAATTTCTATTACTAAAAATGAAGGTAGAAAAAAAATGAAGGTAGTAGGAAGGACTGTGCATGATTATTTTTATCATGGGATTGTGATTATCTTCAAATCTAAAATACAAGAATTTGTCCTGGTTTATTTAGTTACATTTTAGTCTCATTTAAGGGAATGTCAATCTGTTAACATGTAGTCTCCAAAGACGGCAGGCCTTAAGAAACAGACATTCTATGTGCTTACGTCTCTTTTTGGTATCTTCTTGGTTAGCTACCGTAGATTCTTCCCGAGATTTTCTCTGGTAGAGCTCAGATAGGCAACATGTTAACTCACTTTCAGTTTTGGAAGACTGTTCCTTATCAGCTAAGGCAGCCTGTAGTAACCTGTAACGTCAATAAAACAGAATTCCAATTTTCCAAAATGTTTGGAAAATGAACAAAATGGGGAAAAAATTTATTGTCCTTTTAAAAATTAATCAACAGCTATTCCCACAGGGTGCCTTCAAAACAGTTTTTCTTAAGCAGGAAAACAAAAAACCAAAAACAAAAAACCTCCTCTCACTTTTTTCTTATTTTTAATAATACAGTTAGTGACTTTAGAAATCTTACCACAAACTCCTCCAGCTAATCTCTTCCTGGAATTCTATGTGTGGGAATTTGGAGGCTGGTCAGTGGTAGGTATGTCCAAAAGGACAACACTAGACCAGTACTATGATCCCAAGTTATTCTCTGGCTACATGATGTTTGTGTGGATAGCAAGATCTGAATGCAAAACACAGACAGACACTGCTACCAGACATAGATGGAAACTATGCACACATTACAGCAGCCATGTCCTCTCTCATTTTTGACTAAACTCAAGAGTCAAAGCTGCCTTGCTCACAAAACTGTGTGTATCTAACACTGATCTTTATAAACAGGATTCTTCAAGAACTATGGTACTTAAGTAATTATGACAGCCACCTCACCATTGGGCTTCCATAGTTTTTAAAACTCGGTTTCCATACCTTAAAGTATAAAATGATGTCATCCACTAAGATGAGTATTGTAACCACTGCTGAATAATTGGGAGTTGATGAGAAAGGGGGGTAGATGAATAGGTGGAATGTTTAGTTACTGAATAGTTTTCCACCTAAAGCTAAACATCAGTCACCAGGGAAATTATATAAAAAGATACAACATTCAAAAATGTACTGGGGGGGCAGGGAGATAGCTCCGTGGCACAAGTGCCTGTCTGGCAAGTACAAGGTCGTGAGTTTGAACCCCGGTCCTGCAAAATACAAACAAAAAATGTGGGCTGGCGAGATGACTCAGTGGTCTAAAGTGTCTGTTTAGGCAAGCTTAGGCAACCACAGGGACTGGTTAATCCCTGGTACCACATGTTGCTCAGCCCCAACCCTGGGGCAGGCTGAGCTGGCCATAATACAAAAAAAAAAAAAAAGTATTATTTGCATTTCAACATCTCCTATTATGTAAGATCATCAGATTAAAAGTAGGAGAAAGTTAGTGCTATTGGCTGACCAGCGATCACAATCAGAATATATATGCAGGGATATGAGCTCCATGTGTGTGGCTGGCATGCAATGAATCCATTTTTGGGGTACAGTGGGTCCTTAACAGAGAGAGCATTTGTTGATTTCTCATTTTGCTCTTAATTTTTCAAAACACAATCAATCCCTTCAACTAGAAAAAGCACAGACAACACTACATCCATAGAGAAATGTGTACCACTTCCCCAAATAAAATACTTAAGTTTCTCATAGCTGCTGCAAATCTCTTTACAAAGAAGCTAGATATATACATCATAGGCACAGCTAATGCCTTACCTCATGGCTTCCCTCTTTCCCCACAGTAATTTCTAGGTTTATGTGTATTTCAGACATGGGCATATAACAAAACTAGTGTAAACTGCTATTCTGTTGTATATTCTACAAAAATATAAAACTTTTGTAGTCATTTCTAGTCAGCAATTTTTAATTCATGTATAAATAGCTCTAGTTTATCATTTTACTAACCTACATGTAACAGTCTACTGTATGACTATGTCATCATCCATTTCCCTTTTGGTCAATTGGTTCTGTTTGTTCGCTATTAGTGACCAGTGATGAATAGGCTTCCAGGCATCTAAGAATGCTTTATTTTTATTTTACTTAGTACAGAGTCTACAGGGTCTCACTACATAAATCAGACTTGTAGTGATCCTCCTGTTTTTCAGCCTCCTAAGTGCTGGAGTTACAGGCACATGCCACCATGCCCAGGCCCATTTACCTGCTCAGCATGTCCCAGGAGCGGGGCCAGCACAGCAGGCCAAGAATGGAACCCACTAGCCCCTACATCTACCTAAGAAGGTACATTATTTAATCTGCTCAGCTATCTGGCTGGCCCTAAGAATACTTTTTTTTTTTTTTTCCGGAACCGGGGATTGAACTCAGGACCTTGCACTTGCCAGGCAGGCACTTGTGCCCCTGAGCTATCTCCCCAGCTCCAAGAATGCTTAGTTGAGAAGTAAATTTCTGGTCATTAAGTTTGTGGTTTCTGTTTACCAGAAATTTCCAAGCTGCTCTTGAAAATGGTTAGAAGCATTTATATTTCTACCACCTAACAGTTGTATTTTCTTGGGTGGTACTATTATATTTATTAATTGCTCCCCCCCCCCCCCCCAGTACTGGGAATTGAACTCAGGAGGCTGAGATTGCCAGGCAGGCATTTATTTCACTGAGATACCTCCCTGGTCCGTATTTATTAATTTCTTTCTTTTTTTTTTGTTTATATTTATGTTATAGCCGGCTCAGCCTGCCCTGGGGGTGGGCTGGCACAGCATGTTGGGCTGGGGATCAAATTGCGGTCCCTATGGTTACCTAAGCTTGCTTAAGCAGGTGCTTTAGACTGCTGAGCTATCTCACTGACATTAATTTCTTATAATCTTTTTCTTTTCCTTGCTTGCTTAGCCCACCCTGAAGACGGACGGGGCTGGTGTGGCATGGCATGTGGTGCTGGGGACTGAACTGAGGTCCCTGTGTGCTTGCCTAAACTTGCCTAAGCAGGTGCTATAGACCACTGAGCTATCTCGCTGGCCCAACTTTTGATAATCTAATAGGTACAAAATAGGACTCTTTAAAATTGTGGCTTTAATTTCTGTCTGCCAGAGTGGAGTGCCTTCAAATGACTACTGTCAGGTTTCCACTTGTGTAATTTGTCTTCTGACACTCCTGCTGTAATTTTTAATTGTATTGCTTTTCTTGTGGATTTTCAGGACTTTTGTACTAATGTCAATACTAAACCTTTATTGCATAGATAGACTGCAGCTACCAACTTCTGTGACTTAGTCTTTATACTTTAATACTCAAATTTTAAAATTTATTATAGCCAAATCTATCAATCTTTTTCTCTTTTGGTTTGGATTTTAGTCTTTTAAAAAATCCATTCTTGCCTAGCATGGTGGTGCATGCCTGTAACCCCAGCACTTGGGAGGCTGAGGCAGGAGGACCACTGTATGAGGCTAGCCTGGGCTACATAGCAAAATCCTGTCTCAAAAAAAAAGAAAAAAAAAAAAAAAATCAATCCTTAATCTCAGAGTTTTTGTTTTCTTCAACAATTGCAAAGTTCTGCTTTTTTCAATTTACTTTGTATGAGGAACTTACTTTATAGGTTCTGTGAGGTAGAAACCTAATTTCTTTTTCTTATGGGCAGCCAATTGTTACTAGCATTTAGTGAATCGGACCTGTTCTCTGTTTATAATGCCACCATTGTCACTCTAAGCTCCTATAGATGGACAGCTCATGTTCTAGACTGTACAGTTTCGTTCACTGATCTTCTGGTGCACCGATGACATACTGCCTTATATATGCACAGCCTTACGGCAAATATGCCTATCTCAGAGGAAAATGCCTTCTTTATCTATCTTTAACCTTTATTCCTTTTTTTGGCTCCTCAAAAAAAAGGGGGGACTGGGAGTTGAACTCAGGACCTCATGGTTCTCAGGCAGGTGCTGTGCTACTGAGCTATCTCCCTGCCCCTCATCCTTCATTCTTATCCAGCTTTTGCTAAGTTTATTTCTAGGGACTTTATTTTTTGGTGGTGCTGGAAATCAGACCTATGGCCTTGTATATGCTACCACCAAGCCATGCTCCCAACCCTCCCAATTTAATGATATAAATTATAGCGCTCTTTATAATTAAAGTGTTTGCTATAGACACATTATTAACTTCATACATTGATTTCTACATACAGCAAAAGTATTGATTTCTTTTACCACTTCAATCATTTACCATCATTTGGATTTTCTATGAAAACTGTACTGCTTTCAAATAATCACTATTTATACCTCATGAAAATACTTAAGAGATAATTTTAAAAATAACATGGGGGAGGGGCCTGGCGGGATGGCTCAGTGGTCTAAAGCGCCTGCTTGGGAAAGTTTGAGCGGCTTCAGGGACCAAGGTTTGATCCCCAGCACCACATGCTGCGCCAGCCCTGCCCTTGGGGTGGGCTGAGCCGGCCATGAAAATGAGTGAATAAACAAACAAAGATTCTGAAACAAGAAAATAAATTTAAAAAAAAAAAAAAATTTCTTTTAAAAATAACATGGGGCAGTGTGTTCACTAAAAAACCACAAAACACTGAAGGAAATTAACAAAGGATCTTAAAAAAAATGGAGAGATGGATCATGTTCATGGGTCATAAGAATCAACACTGGTAACAGGACAGTTCCTCCAAATCTAGCTGATTCAATACTCAAGGTCAAGCTGATTCTACATTTCATATAAAAATATAAGAGATCCTGGGCCAAGGAGCTCCTCAGTTTGAGTCCTGGAACCAAATAACTGAATGAATGAATGAATGAAATCTAAAATACCCAAACACTTTAACCAAAGCAATTTGAAATTTTCAAGGCAAAAAAACCTTACCTGATTTAAAGGACTTACCATAGTTACAGTACATGCTATTGCTCAAAATGCAATATTCACAACAATATGGTATTAACATAGCTTCTTATTTATTTATTGGTGGTACTAGGGATTGAACCCAGAGACTTGCACTTGCCAGGCAAGCACTTATTCCACTGAGCTATCTCTCTGGCCCAGTATTAACAGTTGTTTCTAACTGGCATTAGTGTTCCAGTGGATGCCAATCTTTTAGAAACCGAGACCAAACTGCAATACAAAACATTACTTCTCACAAAGTGCCAACACTTCAATTAACCCTAAATACTTGGAATAAACAACTCTTACTGACTCTTGGTGGCTGGGGTGGCTTGGCTCATTGCTAACACAGAGGGCTGGGCCTGCCCACCGTGGTGTGCATGCCATAAGTTCATCATCACTGCTCTATTCTCTCTAGAAACAGGTCCTCACAATAGTAATCAACTGATTTTGACAGAGGTGCCAAGTAATTCCTGCCTCAGCCTCTGGAATGCTAGCATTACAGGTGTGTGCCAACATACAGAGTGTTACCTTCTTCATTTCTAACATTGCCTTTTCTTCTAATTGTTCAATCTCACTGATATACTTTAACTTTTCAAAGCGCTGTCTTCAGTTTCTGTGTTTTACTTCTGTTTTGATCATTTTATGCTTTTCTTCATTTGGGGAAGGGATGTAGTTCAACTCTTCTTTACTTCCTATGTTAGGTTCTTTGTAATTGATTTTTAACTTTTTCTTTATAAAATTCATTTGTACTATATAAGCGCACTACTTTCCATCTCATTGATGTTTCATTCTGAATTGTTTCTGACTTCCATAACACACAGGAGTGTTTTATTTATATTTAATTTGATAAGTTTTAGCCTACATGCAGAAAACTTAAGAGTTGATTCCAAAAACTAACACCCAGGGAAATTAAAAAAAAGTTTATTTACCAAAATGACTCCATCAGATGGGAACTGACGCCACTGATGTTAGAGAAAGGAAACCACTTCTCCAGGACAGCTGGGCTCCAGGAAGTCGTGCGGCCAAGCTCCTGCTGAGCCCACTCTGGAACAGGGGGAGCTGCATGAGCACAGGGCAGGGGCAGGACAGGAGAAAAGACGTTAGCAGCATGCAGAGCTCCAAGGACCTGTTCCCTCTCTGGATCAATTGCCTTCTTCGAGACTTAAAAAGTGGCTTGAAGGCCTGGAAGGATGGCTTAGTGGTCTAAAGCGCCTGCTTAGGAAAGCTTGGGCGGCTGCAGGGACCGTGGTTTGGTCCTTGGCACCACGTGCTGCGCTAGCACTGCCCTCAGGGCAGGCTGAGCTGGCCATAAAAATAAATAAACAAACAAACAAAAGTTCTGAGACAAGAAAAAAAAATTCTTTAAAAAAAAAGTTCTGAAACAAGAAAATAAATAAATAAATTCTTTTAAAAAAAGTGGCTTGACAAGATTTATCATACCATCTACAACTATAGGTGGACACTGTGAAAAATGCACAAGCACAATGTGAAGTGTTTTTTTTAATGTATTTTGTACAGGGTCTCACTACACAGCTCAGATTCATAGTGGTACTCCTGTTTTCAGCCTCCCCAGAACTGGTATAGGCTTACACCACCATGCCCAGACTCAACAGTATACATTTTCTCTAATAGAAAGAGCTAATGCATGATTGGTAAACAAAGTAATGTCATCTGAACAGAGTATTACCTTGTCTGACTATTCCTAAGGGCTAACACTTAGTAATACCTAGTAGCAGAGGCTGAAGTAGACTAACAGCTATATTTTAAAAAAGCCAGAGGAATAGACTACCATACTCTTCCTGCCACATTCTTCTTGTTCATTTAGCCACTTGCTCTTTCTAGCACGTGCTTGCTATGTAGTTCTCAATCTTTGTCCCGTGTCCATAAACTACAATAATCTCAGCTCTTTCTCTGGCTTCTTTCCATCACATTATCAAAAAGAACAAAGCACATCTATTTTTTAAAGAATTTATTTTATCGTATTTTTTTTCTTGTTTCAGAACTTTTGTTTGTTTATTTTTATGGCCAGCTCAGCCTGCCCTCAGGGCAGGGCTGGTGCAGCATGTGGTGCCGGGGATCAAACCGTGGTCCCTGCAGCTGCCCAAGCTTTCCTAAGCAGGCACGTTAGACCACTGAGCCATCCTACTGGGCCCCTAAAGCACAACTATTATACAGTTGACTTATTATGAATTTAACATGTCCTTTTGATGGAAGTACACTATTCATTGGGATTGCTATTAGTTTTTTTTTTTTACTACCAAAGATTGAGAAATCATCCCAACCAGTTTTCTCAAAGCCATTATTTTTATTTTTTAATTTTTTTAATTTTTTTTTTTTTTTTCAAGAGCACAAATACACTTTTATTTTCCATTACTTTAAATTCTTGAGGGGTACAGCATCACACGGATTCAGTGTCCGATGGCCTTAGCAGGAAGGTTGCTTTGGAACTTGGCACGAACCATGCCGCTATTTCCATGGGCCCGAGTTACTTTTCCCCAGATCACTCTGGTTTTGTTTGGTTTACCACCTGGAGTCACTGTGTTGTTTTTTGCTTTGTATACATAAGCACATCTCTTGCCCAGGTAGAATTCAGTTTCATCCCGGGCATAAACACCTTCAATTTTAAGAAGAGCTGTATGTTCTCTCTGATTCCGGAGACCCCGCTTATAGCCAGCAAAAGTGGCTTTGCACCATAGTCTTCCAGACATATTTGCCTTTTAGAAGTCCTGTTCCCAACACACCTCCCCAAACTCCAAGATGGCGGAAAAAGCAAAAGCCATTATTTTTAGAATAAGTCTTTGTAGAATTTTTTTTAAAGAAATCTCACATCACATTATAGCATGAATTCCTATAATTTCACTTGCTACGTCACATGAAGACATTCAGACAATGGCAGTAAGGTCTGTGAATATCCCAGTTAGTATGAACATCCCATTCCCACAATCCTTCAGCCCCTGTAAACCCACAGATCCACCTTTTCTCTGGGCTGTGTTGACCTCACTTTCCTCTGTACTACTGCTGAAACCCCTCCCTTTTTGTTCCCACTTGGGAACCCATTGCCTGCGCTAGATGCACTGTCCTCACCTGGCAAAACAACCCTGTCTACTCCAGTTATGACCTGCTCTGTAACTGTCCCCAGCAGGTGACAGTGCTGAATGAAGACAAACTCGATCATGAGGAACCTCGTTTTACATTTGTGACGTGGCAACCCTGCCCACTTCCTGTCTCCACTCCCACTCATATCTGACTCCTCCCCCTCAAGCGCCAATGCTCCATGAAAGCTTCACTGTCATATTGTTTCCTAGCTCATTCACTGGCAGAATTCAGAGCCTCACAAACTCCTATCACATCCACTTGCCTTCTGGCAGCCCCTCAAATATTTTTGCCTTCCCACTTGTACCTTCTCCAAGAAGTCTCACTAACAATCCTCTCCCTAAACAGTTTGTTTTGGCCTCAGTACCTCAGCATGCAAGCATATTACTATTGCTAAAAGTCAAAAGCAAATCTTGACTGCTCTTCTCTTTGGCCACTGTCCATGGTGCCACTCTCTATCACAGCAAAGTAACGTCCGAACACTGTCTATGCTGGCTGTGTTCTTTACCTGTCTCACACTCTCTCTTGAAGCTGCTCAGTACTCACTTCTCTACCTTACTAGTTTCACCAGAATCCACATCAAGATCATCAGCAACCTCTAAGTTGTTGAGTCAAATGTCAACTCCCAGCACTCATCCTCCTTGACCCACTGAGAAAGTGAAAAACCCAACCAAGCATGCGCTCTACTCACCCGGCTGCCAGAACATGACACTCGGGGCTTTCTTCTACTGCATATCTGTCCCTTTTGTGTCTCCTCATCCCTAGACTGCTTCATCATCGAATGTCAGGGTTTAAACCTTGGTCCCGTTCTAACTACACTTAGCTCTTCGGTTGCTAAAACCAATTTTGTGACTCCAAGTATCACAGCTGACTCATCTCCAGCTCAGACAGACCCACCAAGTATCACACATGCCCGTCTGATTCCTAGTGCAGACTATATTCAGATGCCCAGCTCAGACTTAGGTCCTAAACAAATCACAAACCTTCACCAGCCCTCCATACCTTCCCTGTCAGGAAAGATAACTGCTTAGGCCCAAACTCTGTAGTCATTTTCAGTATCCCCATATTTCATACCAGCCACATGATCCAAGAGCAGATTCTGCTGGCTCTTCCTTCAAAATATAGACAAAACCTCCACCTACTTCTCTCATCTGCATCGTTCCCTCCATCTCTTGCCTGGATTAGTAGGTACCCAACTGTCCCTTGCTATCCTTGCCTCTTCTGACCCATTCTTAACACAGCACCCAGAGTAAGGCTAGTAGAGGTAAGTCAGAGATTGTGTCCCTGTGAGAAATTCCAAATAAAGGCTTCCTTTCATACTCCCAGTAAAAGCCCAAGTCTTTTCATTGTTCTGTACCCTATACAATGTGGTCTTTTGCTGGCTCCCTGCCCTCACTTCCTACTACCCTATTCCTGGCTCCTCTCACCTCAGCCACAGGTTTCCCTGTTGTCAACCAACACCAGACAAGTGTCTGTCTGAGCTGTGGCACCCGCTGTTGCCCTCATGGGCAACTCCCCCATCGTATCGTTTAGTCTATTTAGTACAGGTCCTCTCTGACCATCCTAATACCCCCATTCCTTCCTGCCTGCTTTTGTGTTATAGCATTTGTCCTTCAAATAAATGACAAGCTTTTCCTCATTTAGCTTACTGTCTTGTCTGCCCTGGTTAGATGGTGAGCTCCAAGAGAACAGAGGCCTTTGTCCATTTTGTTCTTTGATGTATCCCAAGTACTTAGAAGAATGCCTGACAGACAGCAGGCAATAGGGAAATCTGCTCGGTAAATGAGTGAATGGAAGAAATATCAAGTTGATTATATTCAAGTTTACCCAGAATTAAGGTGTCATATTAGTAATAATAGAGTGAATTTCAAAATAGACACAATCACTATAATTTCCCATATAGTCTTCATGAAATAGATTAAAATCCAGTACTCATTCAATGACTTTGACTTCAAACTGGCTCATAAGCCTTTCAGTCTCCTCAGTAGTGCTTCACGATTTTTAAAAATAATGCTTTAAACTGCCTGAAATACTGAGCTTGCTTTTTTAATATTACATACTGGGGTTCTACTGCACAGTATAAAAGTTTAGATATTGAAAAAGATTGCAAACCACTCCAGACTGTTAGTAGTCCTGGCTGCGAAGCTTACCAGAAGCAGCAGCATTTTCAAATACATGATGCATCTGATTCAGTACACCATCTGCAACATCTGAGAAAAGGGACGCTGCATCTTGGGGGTCTCTGGCTGCAACCGTTTGGAGAACATGTTCTTGGTATTCAGCCTCCTTGGCATGGAACACAGTGAGAATCAGAGTACTGGCAGAGAGCGGGGAAAGGATTCCAGTGACAGAGGGCCACCTTTTATCCAAGTCCACACTGGCAACCTACAAAGAAGTTCTGATTAGCTGGAAATATTGTCAATATGCCTAAAGCACACAGCTTAGGGAAAAAAAAAAAAAAACTATCAGAGGTAGGAGAGAATTTACTAATCATATAATTGTAAAGTTCTGATTTACAAATTAAGAGCCCTAACACTGCCAGGAATATTTATTAACCACTGAGGTGCTAACTGAATTCTTACAACCACTCTGAGGTATTGTCCTCATTTGATAGAGGACTGAAGAGGCTAAGGAAGAAGTAACCTATGCAAGAGCGCCTGTTGTTTAGGGAGATGCTAGGCATAGCTCACTTCAAAATCCATGTACTTATGTACAGGGCAACACTACCACTTCAGGGTTTTTCCAGAACACCCGTGGGCAGCAGGGCTGACACCTAATCCAGACTGTCTGGTGCCCCCACCAGTGCTCCCCTCACCAGAGCATTCAGCTCCTAAAACAGCCCCAGCAACACATCTTTCTCTGAGCTGTTCCACAGCAGGACCCAGAATATAGGCACTGCCTGAGATTATGAAGGCAACGTAACGTAAGATTATAAATAACCATCACTGGGCCCGGCGGGATGGCTCAGTGGTCTAAAGCCCCTGGTTGGGGAAGCTTGGGCGGCTTCAGGGACTGCGGTTCGATCCCTGGCACCACATGCTGCGCCAGCCCTGACCTTGGGGTGAGCTGAGCCGGCCATAAAAATGAGTGAGTAAACAAAGGTTCTGAAACAAGAATAAAAATAATAAATAAAATTTAAAAATAAATAAATAAATAAATAAATAAATAACAATCACCTTAAAATCAAATCTGAGGGGCTGGGGAGATAGCTCTGTGGCACAAGTGCCTGCCTGGCAAGTGCAAGGTTGTGAGTTTGAACCCTGGTCCCGCAAAGAAAAAAAAAAAAAAAAGGACTTTCCTTCCCTTAAAATCAAATCTGTTTACATGCGAGTTTTTCAGAAGACATTTCTATTCACCACTATGACGCTAGTATAACTAATTTCATTGCCTAGCAGTTTTTCCTTAAATACTCATAAAAAAGTAATCAATGTATTAACAGAACTTTTTTTTTTTTTTTTTGCCTTTTTGAGACAGGGTCTCACTATGCAGTTCAGGCTGGCCTTGAGCTCAGTTTTGTAGCCCAGGCTGGTCTCGAACTCGCACGGATCCTCCTGCCTCAGCCTCCCGAGTGCTGGGATTACAGGTGTGAGCCACCACGCCCGGCTGAACATTTAAAAATTAAAAAGAAAAAAAAAAAAATCACCCACATCACTTTGTACTCTAATACAATCGTTTGGTTGACCAACCTTTCTCCTGTATGAATCCAAGAACTTACTTGGATTCGAAGTAAGTACAATTTTATAAATGGCTTTTTCATCAATGACACCTTTCCATGATGCTACAATGGAGACGGCATTAGTTCGCAAAACACCAGCCATTCCCCAGGGCTGCTATGCGCAACACTCCCTGCAATTTTATAAGCATACTCAAGTTACCAGCATGTTGGTACAAGAATCACACAGCATTCAGAGGACACCTACCAGATGCAACTCTTCTGCCATCAGGCTGCTTGCCAGTTGCTGAAATAACAGCCCTTGAGTCAACCTGTTCTCCTCTGGGCTTTGTAGCATCCAGCTGTTGGTGCCCAAAGTACCACTTGTTGGGAGAGACCACTGAGCCACTGAACCCTTTAGGAAAATTCTAACTGGGTTCTGAAAATGTCTCTGATGCATGGCCAGGGGCTCTAGGGTGACTGTCCATGTTTCGTGAATCTCCTTGCCTATGAGAAAAAGAGTATTAAAAATTCTAAAATAAGAGAAATCACTGCTAAAAAAAAAAAAAAAAGAGATTTAATAATATGCAGTCAAACCATGTTTTTTTCTGTGCTGGGAATCCAAAGCTTCATGTACTCTAGGCAAATGCTCTAGGTACCACTTCACAAACCCATAACATCCAGCGCATCATGTCTTAGGAGGAGGAGGTTAAGGTCTAGATACTGAATGATTTACTTTTTCTTCTTCTTTGCCTTTTTTGAGACATGGTCTTACTATATAGTTCAGGCTGGCCTTAATCTCACTTTGTAGCCCAGGCTGGTGTTGAACTTGCAACCATCCTCCTGCCTCAGCCTCCTCAGTGCTGGGATTATAGGCATGTGTCACCACGTCTGATTGAAAGATGTCAAAAACTCCTAAATTCCACACAGCATACAATAAATTAATGTGTACATCTCTATACAATATTTTATCTTGTGAATACATATTTAGAAATAGGGCTGGGGAGATAGCTCAGCAGCCTAAGTGCCTGCCTGGCAAGCACAAGGTCCTCAGTTTGATCCCCAGTACCAAAAAAAAAAGAAAAAGAAATAAGACCTACCATATAAAATCACATGGTAAAAGAAATCTACAAAGATTCCAATGTGATTTTTGGATTTTGCAGACTAATTTATTTCTTCTCTTGGTTAATCAATACTTTTCTACAGTTTTCTCTTTATCAATCTCTTATAAATAGCAATAAAATCTAAACACTGACATGCTTGGGCATCTGACAATACTATGCTTCTTTGAAAATAGCTGGAACAGCTAACTGAAGCATACAGAACCCCAAATAACATCAACACGACTATAAACACATCCAGACATATAATAATTAAGATTTCAGGGGCCTGGCAGGATGGCTCAGTGGTCTAAAGCGCCTGCTTGGGCGGCTTCAGGGACCGCGGTTCAATCCCCGGCACCACATGCTGCGCCAGCCCTGCCCTCGGGGCGGGCTGAGCTGGCCATAAAAATGAGTGAATAAACAAAGATTCTGAAACAAGAAAAAAAAAAAAAAAAAAGATTTCAGAAATTCAGCAGAATAGTATACTAAAAGCTGCTAGAGAAAGAAACAGATCACATTTAAGGGAAAACCCATCAGAGTAACAGGAGATTTCTCTTCACAAACCATGAGGTCAAGAAGAGCATGGAGCAGAGTGCTTCAAGTCCTCCATGAAAACAAATTTCAGCCCAGACTGCTATACCCTGTAAAACTCTCAAGTATGAGGGAGAAGTGAAATACTTCCATGACAAGGAACAACCAAAGAATTTCATGATGTCAAAACCAACCCTACACAGCATACTAAAAAATATTTTAGAGAGGCACCAAAACGACTCAAACTCAAGAAATGAGAACAGAAAGATCCCACCAAATAGGCTACTCAATTAAACACAGGAGAAAAAAAGGTAAACAGTAAGTAAACATCATGTCAATCACAAGTCAACATATTTCAATTATAACCATCAATGTAAATGGACTCAATTCTCCAATTAAAAGAAATAGACTGGCAGAGTGGATAAGGAAGCAAAATCCAACAGTATGCTGTATACAAGAAATGCACTTAACTCCTAAAGAAACTCAGGCTTAAAGTTAAAGGTTGGAAAACAATACTACATGCTCCAACACCTCAAAAAAAAAAAAAAAAAAAGGCAGTGGTAGCAATCCTGTTTGCAGACAGTCTAAACTTCAAACCAAGACTGAGCAAATGAAATAAAGAAGGCCACTACATATTGGTTAGGGGCAAACCTCAAGATGAAGAGGTGACACTCATAAATACATATGCACCCAACACAGGAGCAGCAAGCTATATAAGACAAACCTTAACAGACATGAAAAATCTAATATCCAATAACACAATCTTAACAGGAAACCTCAACACCCCCTTATCTGAAAAAGATAGATCAAGCAGACAAAAACTTAGCAAAGAAGTAGCAGAGCTGAACCAGAACTTGAAACAACTGGAATTAGCAGACATACACGGAGTGTTCCACCCAACCACTTCAGAATACACATTTTTATCAGCTGTGCATGGGACATTTTCTAAAATAGACCATATATTAGTACATAGGTCATGCCTAAGTATATGCAAGAAAACTGAAATTATCCCATGCATATTATCTGACCACAGTGCAATGAAATTGGAAATAAATGACAACAGAAACCACAAGAACCCCAGAAATACATGGAAATTAAACAACACTCTTCTCAACAACCAGGTGTTACAGATTGAATTAAACAAGAAATTAAACAATATCTTGAATTTAATGAAAATTCAAACAGAACCTACCGGAATTTATGGGACACAATGAAAGGAGTTCTTAGAGGGAAATTTATAGCTCTGAACTCACACATTAAGAAAACAGAACGGGAACAAATAAATACTCTCCTGGAACACCTCAATCGACTAGAAATAGAAGAGCAAACGAAATTGAAAGCCCAAAGACGAGAGGAAATTATAAAGACTAGAGCAGAAATTAATTCAATTGAGACAAAGAAAATACAAAGAATTAATGAATCAAAAAGCTGGTTCTTTGAAAGATTAAATAAAATTGATAAGCCTCTAGCTAACCTCATCAAAAAGAAAAAAGACTCAAATTCAAGCAATAAGGAATGAAAAGAGTGAAATTACTACAGACACAGCAGAGATTCAGAGGATCATTGTAGTGGTTGATACAATGTGCCAACTTGGCTGAATGCCTCAGCAGCCTGGTTCCCTGTTGGTGGGAGCCCCACTCAGGGTACAATTGGTTCTTCCCTGGAGTGTGACCAGGGCCCGCCCAGGACATGATTGGATTTCACCCTAGAGCGGGATCAAGGGCCCATCCTGGGATATGATTCGTTCCACCCTAGGGCTCAATAAGCCCACGTCAGAATGACTGAGCACAAAAAGACTTTAAAGGGGCTGAAGAAGGAGTCAACACTTCACTTCGTCGGAGAAGCTTCAGCCTTCGCATTCAGACTGGACTTCATTGTCTGGCTTGCAGTGCACTCTTCGGCTGGCCTCCAGCTTGGATCTTTTGCCATCTGTTGCAGACTCTTCAACATCCATTACAGACACTTCAGTCTTCCATCGCAGACCCATCAGCCAACAGAGACTTACACGGAGTGCTGCAGTGAAGTCCAGACCTCGGGATTGAATTCTTCAGTCCAGAGCGTGCAGACGCCCTGTGCGCGCTTCCTCATCTGACTCTGGCTATTGTAAGCCAATCTTATAATTCTTTATAGATTGTATATTTTGTGTTAATATCCATTCCTTATATTATATCTATTCTGTTCCTCTAATTAAAACCCTGACCAATACAGAATTTGGTACCAGAGAAGTGGGGTCATTGCTGTGACTAACCTGACCATGTGGATTATAAGCTTTTGGAAATGGCTTATGGGAAGAGATGGGAGAGGTTCATTGATGTCGCCTAAAAGCAAGGCACTAGAATGGCTTCGGCTATTCAGCTTGGGAGATTCTGGTGAGAGCTCAGACCAAAATGTTGAGAGGAAGGCTGGCAATAAAGACCAAGCTGGTGAGGTTTCTGCTGGGAAACAGGACAGCACTAGTCAATGGACTGCAGATGCTTTGTGCTATGGATTGGCTGAAAGTCTTTCAGAATTTTCCTCATGCCCAGGGACTTTGCCTAAGACTGAGATTAAGCATGGTGGACTGATTAATCTTACAAGAGATATTTCAAAGCAGCAAACTATTGGGGCAGTGGTATGGTTGTTATTGGTTGCTTTTACCCAGATTTACGTTGAAAATCAAGAGCAAAGAGCCAAGCAGGACAATTTAAAATGTGAGTTTGGCCAGAAAGGAAACACCAGGAAAGCTGTGGACTGCAAAGATGGAGCTAAAAGGATCTCCATTGCTGGGAAGGAACCAGATAATCAAAAGGATGGCCTGAGGGCATCACAAGAGGCAGCAGCTCTCCACCCTTTGCAGCCTCAGAATTGCAAGGGAGAGAGGCTTTGCCTTGAGAAGAAAGCCGCAGAGACCAAAGTACCAGAATGGTGGCAGCAGCCAAACCAGGTTCCAAAATGGCACCAGCATGGAGAATATGTTTTTTGGTATCAGGGTCAGAGTGCTCAGCAATCTAGGCCCTCGACCCCTACGGCCAAGAGAGAAGGAAGCCTGGCTACTGTTCTAGCTGGCTGCAACCCTTGGCATTATCCACATAGGCATATGCAGAATGTGGGAATTCTGAGGTTAAGAAGGCTTCCACTTCGATTTCAGAAAAAGGCCTGGGAGGCCAGGCAGTGTGCTCCTGAGAGGGAATTGTATAAAGCTGGGTATGAGAAGCCTGTTCAGTGGAAACCCCAGAAGTTTGGAAAAGCCAGGAATGTGGATCATGCTAAGAGGGAGCAAAGCCGGCCTAAGAGAGAAGCCATGGGAATTACCACCAAGAGTGCCATAGGAGTGGAGTTGCATGATACAACTCAGTGCACACTGCTTCGGATGTTCCAGTTGAAACTATGGGATTTAATGTTTACCCTGCTGGATTTTGGACATGTATTGGTCCTGATGTTTTGTATTACCCTGTTGTTTGGAACTTTTGGAATTGTACGGTTTATCTTATGCCTCTGAATGTTGGATATGTTTAACTCTTCTACTGTACAGGGGCTCACAGTTGAGAGTTTGCATTAGATCTTGCAGGAGACTTGGGATTTGGACTTTTCAGCAATGCTGAAACTGTAGGGACTTTGGCAACTCTTCCAGAGGGACTAAAATGTAAAAAGGGATATGCATGAGACTTTGGGGGTCCAGGGGCAGAATGTTATGGTTTTTGTCTAGTTGTCCCCCCAGAGCCTCATGTAGTCATTGGGCAGGAACTCCTATAGATTGAGACTTGACTCATGAGTCACTGGGATTATGTGTTTTAGTACTGATGGGATTATTGGTCTGAGTAGGGCTGGGACTATGGGTGTGGTCTAGGGCAGATATCCTAAGGCAGAGAGCCTGATAGGAATATAAAGAGAGACAGAGAGACAGACTAGAGCTGTTGCTCTCTACTGCCCTGTTTGGTTGGCTACCTCTGCCACCATTTTGTTGCTGTTCCATCGCCATGAACTGGATGCTCTCTGCTCTGTTCCATTCAGCCTTGGGCCAGCTAAATATGGACTGAAATCTCCAGGAACTGTGAGCTAATAAACCTTTCCTTCCTTCATCTTGAGTGTTGGGTGTTTGTCCCAGCAACGAGTAAAAAGTAACTAAGACAATCATAAATGACTACTTTGAGAATCTTTGCTCTCACAGAATTGAAGACACCGATTCCTAGAAAAGTACAAATTACCCAAATTCAATCAAGAAGATATAACAACTCTCAATAACCCAATAACAGCCAGTGAAATATGAAATATAATAAAAAGCCTAGTGACAAAGAAAAGTCTGGGACCTGATGGATTCACTACTGAATTTTACAAGAAATTTATAGAAGACTTAATCCCAACACTCCTCAAACTCTTCAATGAAATTGAAAAGGAAGCAATCCTTCCAAAATCATTCCTACAGGCAAGTATTGCACTGATACCAAAACCAGAGAGAGATGCAACTAAAAAAGAAAACTACAGGCCAATTTCTCTGATGAACATAGATGCAAAAATCCTCAATAAAATCCTCGCCAATAGAATACAACTAATCATCAAGAAGATTATACACCATGACCAGTTAGGATTCATCCCAGGGATGCAAGGATGGTTCAATATACGCAAATCTATAAATGCAATACACTATTACCAATAGAGCCAAAGCCAAAAATCACATGATCGTCTCAATTGATGCAGAAAAGGCCTTTGACAAAGTCCAACACTCATTCATGTTCAAAGTCCTACAGAACATTGGAATAGAAGGCCTCTACCTCAACTTGATAAAAGCCATCTACAACAGGGCCCGGCGGGATGGCTCAGTGGTCTAAAGCGCCTGCTTGGGAAAGCTTGGGCGGCTTCAGGGACCGTGGTTCGATCCCCGGCACCACATGCTGCGCCGGCCCTGCCGTCAGGAAAGGCTGAGCCGGCCATAAAAAAATGAGTGAATAAACAAATGTTCTGAAACAAGAAAAAAATAAATAAATAAAATTAAAAAAAAAAAAAAAAAA
>PVJA010023719.1:0-32642 GCA_004027025.1 Myocastor coypus | reverse complement strand
AAGAAGAAGAAGAAGAAGAAGAAGAAGAAGAAGAAGAAGAAGAAGAAGAAGAAGAAGAAGACAAAGAAGAAGAAGAAGAAGAAGGAGAAGGAGAGTTGTGGTCCATCTATAATGATCCAAAGTATTCAATAGCTGGAATTTCAGAAGTTCAGTAAACTTTCCTATATATAGTGGTTGAAATTTTCCAAAAGTAGTAAACCACTGATACAGGTTCTTAACACAAATCATTTAGTAAATAATAATGTCAGAACAATGAAGCTCCAAGTACCCCACACTGATTACAGTGTGTACATATCTGGACAGGTACTACAGGCAAGCTGCTTAAAGTCAAAGACAAGGAGAGAGTCCTAAAGGTAGCTGAAGACACAAAACACACCTGGGAACCAAGTTCAGAGCTGTAGCTGACTTCTTACCAGAAATGACACAACATAGAAGAGGACAGACAGAAACGTTTGAAGTATTTATAAAGTAAAAATCTGTCTACCTGGAATTCTATATTCAGTAAAATATAGAGCTCAACTTTAAAGGTAAAATATTATTTCCATTCAAATTGCTGTAGAGAGAATTTGTTAGCAGAAAACTTGCATTGTGTAAAAAACACTACCACGAACTCTTTAAGTAGAAGTAAAGTAACACCAGATGGAAATTTTGAAGAAAAAAAAAAAAAACTACAGAAAATAGAAAAGGGGATAGGAATCAGAATTTTAAAAAAAATTTTTGAATAAAGATATACAAACGGAAAATAGTAACAGTGAATTCAGGGGACGTACAATGTGTGGTAGTAAAGCCTATGACAATAACACACAGGAAGTGCAGGGGGAGAAGGAAGTACAGCATTTTAATATTTCACATTATTTGTAAGGTGGTAAATTACATGAAATCAGAGGGGCTAGAGATACAGCTCAGCAGCATGGCACCTTTCCAGCAAGTGCAAGGGTCTGAGTTTGATTCCCAGCCAAAAAAAAAAAAAAAAAGAAAGAAAGAAAAAGAAAAGATAACATTGTGATAAATAAACAAATGCATTGTGAGGACTAAAACAGCCACAAACAAATTAAAATAGAAACATGAATAAGCTAATAGTGAAGATAAATAAAATTATTAAAAGACTACTTATTCCAAAGTGATAGGGGACGAATAATGTCATCATTTGTATATAGGTGTCCCCCCAAAAATTCATGGAGTCATGGGGTAGCTTTTGGAATTTGTGACTGATTATTGTGTGTGTGGATGCTGCATCTGCCCCAGGGCAGGTAATTTACATTACAGTGTAAGGAGAGGAGAAAGGGGCTGGCTAGCTGCCTGGGTTGCTGCCACACAGTTTGCTCTTTGCTTTTTGCCTTCACCATGAAAGGCTGTTCTCTGCCATGTGCTACTTTGCCTTGTACCCAGCGGAGTATGGACTGAAACCTCCACAGACTTTGAGCTAAATAAGCCTTTCCTTCCTCAGTTTTGGGTGTTAGGTATTTTGTCCCAGCAACAAGAGAAAAGTAACTGAGACAAACAATCTCCAAATAATATGGGACTCAGAAAACAATGAGTAATGATTTAATGATGACAGATTTAAACCAAATCACTTGAATAATTAAGTCTGAACAACTGGAAGTAAAAGGAACAGGCAAAGATTTTCATTTGGTTAAAAAAAAAAAAAGGCCGAGTTCTCCAACTATGTGATATGTATAAGTAACCTATATTATATATGAAGACATAGTAACTCAGTCCACATTATTATCTCTTGTATCTTGGAAATCAAGTAGTTGAGATTAAATCATCATTAGACTGAGTGCCTTGTGAAAACCTTCTCTGGCTTATACATGGTAGATTTTTGTGTTTTGTTTTTATTTGATTTTTTGAATGTTTTTCAGATTTTATTTTGGTTTTGTGTTTTGGGAGTTGAGCCCTGGGTTTATACATACTGGGAAAGTTCTCTACACATAATAAGCAAGTGCTCCATCACTATGCTATATCCCTAACATTTTAATTTATATTTTAAATTTTGAAGTAGAGTCTCACTAGGTATCCCAGGCTCTCTTTCAGCTTGCAATCTTTCTGCCTTTGTCTCCAAAATAGCTGGCATTACAGTGACGTCATTGTGCATGGCTCTAGGGTCTTTTTAATAATAACATTAGTCCTAATCATGAGGGTCTTACCAGCATAACCTATATAAGCTCCCAAAGGCCCTGGATCCTAAGACCATCACACAGGGAGTTAGAATGTTCATATTTGAGTTTTGTGGGGACAAGCATTCAGTTTATTACAGCATAGATAGGTTAAAAAAATGAAAGAATTGGTCATATGCTGTATGAGAACTAATCACAATAAGTAGAGTGACATAGCAAACCTTAAAATGAAGAAATCACCAGAAATAAGAAAGGACATTACACATAGTAAATATATAAATTATTTAATGTTTATATACCCAATTATAAAGTTTATAAATATAAGATATTTATATAATTATAAATCAATATATATTTAATGCCTAATAGAATGATTAAATATTGGCCAATCTACAAAGACTGCTGAACCTGTAAACATTTCTCTGGGAGTAATAGAAAACTAGACAATCAGAAAGGTCATATAATAGCTGAACAACAAGTACTAACCACTTGTCTTAGCTGACATTTATAGAAAAATCTATTTAATAATAACAGTGAAATACATTCTTTGCAAGAGCATATAAAATATCTTCCATAATATTATTGTGATGTTATTGACTATCATATGAAGCACAATAAACCTCAACAGTGGGCTTATGCTAGACAGAAGGAATAGAAAAATATATGAAGATCAATCAGACATTCAGAAATTAAGTCATATTTTTCAAAACAATTATATAAAAACACATAAATATCCATAAAATGTTTTTGGCTTGATAAATATCAGAACACACTAAAATTACTGCTATAATTTTAAATCAATGATGGAATAGACATTTACAATATAAAGTGAATATATTAGAAAAAGACTTGAATTCAGTAATCTGAAGTTTCACTTTGAATTTCTAGCAAAAGAAAAGCAAATTAAATTCAAGGAAAGACAAAAAAGATAGCAAGAGTAATTAAAGCAGAATAAATCAATGAAGTCAGAAGTTGACTTTTTGAAAAGACACAGTGCATAATATTTTACAAGTTTTGAAGATATTACCAAGGAAATATTGTGGATGTATATATTTCAATAAATTTGATTATATAGATTAAATAGACTAATTCACAGAGAGTTATAACCTATCAAAGTTAATTTAAAAAAAAGTCAGATAACTTAAACAAGCCTCTGTCCACAAAAGCAGTTTTTGCACAAAAACCTCCAAGCTGATATGGCTTCACTAAATATTTCTACTGAATATCTACATACTCGATAAAGGACTGTACAGTAGGAGATACAACTTCAAAAAATTTCAGAAGACAAATATTACTCAAGAGACTGACCACAAGAATGAGGAAAAGCACACAAGGAAAGAAAACTAAATGTATTCTTCACGAAGGCTGATGCAAAAATCCTTAAAAATGTACATGATAAAAGTGGAATTCAGCAATAAATAAAATAACACCTCTTCACTAAGAAGGTGGTGTCTGAGAAGTTCAACAGTCATAACTGGATAGACATAATTCATCTGAGCCAATATATAACAATCCTAGTATAGAAGTCTATAAAAATTGGTGAACTGATTATGTAATGTATTAGGAAGTGATAAAGTTCAAAGAGTCAAATCATGAGGCTGATTCACGAGGAAGAATATTGGTGGACAAATAATGCCTGGTGGCAATGTTATAGTAAATGAATCCATGTCCTTTGGCACCCAGACAAACAGTTGAATAGAAGTCTGAGAAACAGGCCAACACATGTCATTACTGGATTTCTAAGAAGTGTAGCACTGAGAAAGTAGACATTCCTTTGAGAAAAATCAGTATTGATCTACATAATCAGAATCTAAGCAATAGGTTTGACAAGAAAAATACATAATATTACAACCATTGTTAATTTTCTATTTCTCAGATTTGTGGTGATCCTCCAGTCTCAGCCTCCCCAGCACTGGGTTTATAGGTGTGTAGCATGGCACCCAATTCCAGGGCGGCATGGTGCAACGTACCTGGGATCAAACTCAGGACCTTGCGCTTGCCAGGCAGGCATTTAGATCATCAAGCTATCTCACCAGTCCTCTGTTCTTGGTCTGAAATTCTGTACTATATGTATTGCCCTGTGTTACTGTTTCTGTCTTTGTTTTTGCTTTTATTCTTTAAAATAAATTTTTTAAATTAGCATATATAATATATTAAAATATGAAAGTTCAATACTGTTCTGTAAACAAATACAAAAATACACTAGAGTGTACAATTGGCAAATATGTACACTGTGTTGGGCAGCTTTTACTCATTGATAAAATATTTGGAAAATTCCAGCATGCCCAAATATACCTTACAAAGTCACATGGCCAGTGACCTACTCCATCGCATTCCTCCCATCTCTTTGTAAATCCATTAATCCTTGACTCCTCAGTAGATACAGCCAAAGTTAGGGAGCTCTAGAGACAAGCACTTCTGCAAAGCTTCTTCTCTGAACATTGCTGCATTGGAGAGAAAACACACAACACGTGATCTTTGAGGGACGTGTCACGTGTAATCTGTAACAGCAGATGCAAAACACATTTGCCATAATAACAAATGACAAATTGAATGGACATGTTAAGAATTTCTGTTTATAAATTACTGAATTATAAAAAACAAAGACTGGGTCATACAGAAGCTATGTGCCATGCATACATGTGACTAGGGATTCTTAACCAGAATATATTGAGAACTTGTACCAGTTAAAGAAGAGAAGTAGACTGCACCTTTGGGAAAAGGTATGAGTCCTTTAAACAATAAGATTGTCATATCAATTAGTACTATACATTCTTTAAAACAAACTTTAAAAAAGTTTAAAAATAGAAAAGAGACAAGAACAAAAATTTAAGGTTTCTTGAAAGCAATATCCAACCATATGTCCACTCTGACATAACTCTATCTGCTAATCTGAGCAACAGGTTTGATCATAAAATACATAATATATTAACCATTGTTAAACAGCTATTCTTGGTTTGAAAATCTGTGACATATGTAGTGTTGTATGTTGCCTATTTCTTTTTCTGTTTCTGATTTTTGTTCTTGTTTGACTTATCTTTTTCAAAATAAAATTAAATATTAAAAAGTAAACTATAGGATAAAAACTAAATTTAACAGGTTAAAAACTGTAGTGTAATGTCGTTAATCTCTTAGGAAAATATAAAAGACAAAAAATATCAACTATTGATGATGTGAAGTGATTAGAAATCGCTATTATTATATTGACACATTTTAGATACACAAAAAGCTTAGGTTTATCTTAGGAAGTTTGTACCTGTACATAAGAGGACTTCTTTTTTCCCATTCTGTCCTGCCTTCAACCTCTTTACACCTTATTTACAAAAACATAGACATGTTTTTCTTTTGCTCTCTTTTCCGAAGTCTCTTTTCTAGCTAATGAAATATAAATTGTTATGATTACTTTGGAAAAATAACTGAAAATGTCTAATAACTAAACCCAACTGTGCATCCCAGAAATTGAATCCTATTGTATTCCAGAAACAGTAGAAGTATAAAGGAATATATATATTAATATATCAATCCAATGAATTATATTGGACCTGTTAGAATTTCTAGAAATACATGTAATGTGATAATTCTTCCTAATACAATGTTGAGCAGGCGACCAGTGACAAATGAAAACATATTTGTGATCCTATTGGTGTAAATTTAAAAGTGGGCAAAATATTTTCTTATAATGCCAAGATTAAGAATGGCAGTCACTGGGTGATCAAGGGTAAGTCAAAGCAAGATCTGTATAACAAAAAAAAATTAATTACAATGCATGAAACGCAGAGCTGTAGGAGGCTTGGATCAATAGCCTCCAACATTGCAAGCTTCACTGGTGGCCCACTGCAATTACAGAACACTTGACTGTGTATGCATCTGCTTCCTCTTAGTCCAAAGAGAAGAATCTTGTTTTGCTTTTCTTTTTATTTATTTTTATTTTTTTGTCTTTTCGAGACAGGGCCTCACTGTGCAGTTCAGACTGGCCTTGAGCTCACTTTTGTAGCCCAGGCTGGTCTCGAACTCGCACCAATCCTCCTGCCTCAGCCTCCCAAGTGCTGGGATTACAGGTGTGCGCCACCACGCCCGGTTAAGAATCTTGTTTTCTTTTCTTTTTTTTTTTTTTTCTTCTTAGCAACATCAGTAGGAAGGTGGGTCATGCCTACACACTGCTCTGTAGAACTATTGTGAGGACAATATGCAATGTGTCAACTTTTAAAAAAAGAAAGGGGAAAAGAAAAAAAAAGTAATGTTTATTGAAAGTGTTAATGTTTAATTGTTTGACCAATCTTATATACCTATATCTATTAATCTAAACTGATCTGATGCTGAAAATATGTAATATAACCATTGTTAAATTTAAATAATAAAAGGATTACATCATGAAAAAAGAAAGAACAGCAGTCACTTGGAGGAAAGATGGGAGAAGGGGTCACAGGTGGATTTCTAAACTATTTCTTGGTCTAACTGGTGACCATTGAGTGTTTGTGAAAACATTGGAATCTGTATACTTAGGAGTTTTAAATTGACTGTATCTGTGTTTTATTCTAAGAATTGTAAAAGCTAAGCGTAATATGCTTTGTTGAAGTTTGAAGTGAAAACTGCTATTCAGCCAAGATTTCAAAAATAGAAACATTGCAGCATGAGTGGAGAATAGTAAATTATTTCAGACAAAACATACGACAAACACAACAAAAATACTGCCTTCAACTGAGATGGAAAAGCAAAACAAAACAGTAACTGCGCTGACTGTTTTGCCTGACACAAAAATCTAAAGACCTATGAATCGGTAATTTTCAGACATTGGACATCAGATACCAGAAGACAGTGATGCTTGGAAGAGGAGAAGCAGATAGAGCGAACACTAAGAATCCCTCAGTTATCTCTCCTGAGATTTCAGGCTGTATCATGGGAAAGGGAACATGGTAGAGCTTGGAAGTCCCCAAGAGTTGAGGAGACAATGTTGACCAACATAAAAAAACAAAACAAACAAACAAACAAAAAACATGTATTGCTTGAGATGAAAAGCATTACAGAAGCAAGATTAATAACTTTAAGATGTCACAATAGGAGATAGAAAAGTTAAATAGGGGCTGGTAAGATAGCTCAGTGGGGCAAGCTCTTGCTTAGACAAGTGCAGGGACTGGGGTTCGATCCCCAGCACCACATGCCACCCTGGCCCCACCCTTGGGCACACCTAGCTGGTCAGTGAGACCAGGTGTGGTGGTACAGTCCTGTAATCCCAGCACTAGGGAGGCTGCCAACAGGAAGATCACTAGGAGTTTGAGCTGTGTAGTGAGAGCCTGTACCAAATACACAAATTTAAAAAAATTAAAGAGTTCTAAGAGATGGAAAAATATGAATAGTATACCAGTAAACTGTAGACTAACTGTAAATTGTCAAGCATATATCTAATCAGAGCCCCTGAAAGGGAAGAGCAAGAAAAGTTGTATAGAACACAGTGGTAACCCAAAGCCACTGCGATAGACCACTTAAAGTAGAATGTCTGGGTGGATGGCACCTCGGTGCCAGGAAGTAGACAAAGACATAAGAACATTTGAAAACAGCTTAGATCAGCGACCTAGCCAAGTGATAAAATTCTGAACCAGAGCACATTATTGGTTAAAATGGCAGTGGAATCTGACTTCAGCGAATTTTGGAGAGGAACAGCCTGTAACATGAAAACAAAAGCAAACGCTATAAGAATCTACCTATCATCAGTCTTCTGTGGGCTCACAGAAAAATGTGGTTAGGTCACTGATGTGTGGTGGCCCAGGAGCTGATTGTTTAGAGAAGGCCTAATAGAATCACAGGGGAGCGTTCCACTCTTTCTATTTTAGTGTGGGAAGCTTGAGAAGCAAGGTTATCTTGTGATTTGCATTTCTGTGTTCTGTGCTGCTCTGACTTTATTGGTTTTTAGGATCCAGTCTATTATCTTTCAAGTGACATGGTCATATTTGGAGAAAATATGATCTTCCAAGAATATTTTGGTACCTACAGTAGTTTTCCAATTGGATCAGCAGGAAACTACCCAAATTCAAGGCTTCACAAAATTTATGTGCAAACATGATAAAAAGAGTAGGTAAGGGCTGGGGAGATAGCTCCATGGCACAAGTGCCTGCCTGGCAAGTGCAAGGTCATGAGTTTGAACCCTGGTCCCACAAAAAAAAAAAAAAAAAAGGAAAAGAAAAAGAAAAAAAAGAGTAGGTAAACATTCAGAAAGAGAAAGCGGGGAAGAAGAGAAGGTGAAATGCAGTTTGCATGTGCTAGGTACTTGAACCTATGCCACATAAGGAAGGTCGGCATCACACACTGCAAACGTACAGAAAGAGAGAATGTCAAGGCCTGGGGACAGGAGAAGCGGGGAAGGGAAAGGAACACAAGGGCATTAAGTTGTGCTATGTGCATATGCCAAGCTCCCACAAGGAATGCAACATATACTGCACACACATACTAATAAACCAAAAAATAATGCATAAAATAACACATAAACCCAGCACTCGGGAGGCTGAGGCAGGAGGATTGGTGCGAGTTTGAGACCAGCCTGGGCTACAAAAGTGAGTTCAAGGCCAGCCTCAACTGCATAGCAAGACCCTGTCTCAAAAAGACAAAAAAAAAAAAAAAAAAAAAAAAAAAAAAAAAAAAAAAAAAAAAAAAAAAAAAAAAAAAAAAAAAAAAAAAAAAAAAAAAAAAAAAAAACACACACACACAAAAAAAAACCACAAACACATAAAGAGCTTAGCTTTTCATTTCAGACACTGTGCTAATTATTTTACCTCTAATCTTGTTATCTGAAACATGTTGTTTCAATGTGAAAATGGACATATCTTTTACTTAAATGTGCCCAACTAGCATAATAGGTAGGCATTTAATTAATACTTGTATAATAATTTTAAATTAAAAATGTAGAAATTAATCTCCACGTATAAATGGTGAGTTGAACACACACTCAGGTTTCGACATTGCTCTCAGTCTAAGGCAGCTGTCTTAGGTGAGCTAATAGCAGAGTCTCACCAAATATACATACACATTTTGATAAATGATTTTAATTAAAATATATGTACAGAAGTTTAGAACGCAGATTTGTCTAGCAGAATAAATTTTCTCATGGAAACAAATCCACGTGACTAGTACTCAGATTAGAAACAGAAACACCACCTAAATCCCCCATGGGTTCTAGGGCCTCTTACACTTGCCAGGCCTCTGAGGGCAACTATCCAGGACTGTAAAAGCCTAGACTGACTTTTGCCTATTTTTGAAGAAAGTCATCAATAAAGTTATTATTTATATACTCTTTGGAATCCAACTTCTTTTGTTCTTCATTTGTATTTGTGAGAAACACAAATGCATTTCTTACATTTGTGCAGCGTGTTGTTATATTTTAATCTCATTGCTAAATAGTATTCATTATATAGCTACCATTATTTGTCTAGTCTATTGTTATATTCAGGTAGCTTCTTATTACATATATTACTGCCATTTTACACCTAGGAGCGGGGCTCAGGACATAGCTCGGTGGCCAAAGTGCTTGACTGGCAAGCGCAAGGACCCAGATTCCATGCCCGATACTGCATGCTGTGTCTGCCATGGAAACCAGGCAAGGTGGTGCACACCTGTAAATCCAGTGATGGAGAGGCAGAGACAGGAGGGTCATTAGAAATCTGAACTGCATAGCAAGACCCTCTATTGAAAGAATTAAACAAAACAAAATAAACAAACAAAACCCAATATGCTTATACCTAGGAGTGAAATAGCTGGGTTAAAGGATAAGCATGACCTTGCTTTTGATAGATTTTGCCAAATATTTTTTCAATAATATTTCCACACCAACAATTTAGGGGATTTTGGGTTGCTTTACATTTCTACCAACACAACGAAATTCTTTTTTCTATCTTTCTTTTTTATTTTAAGGGAAATTAAGAAACCAATAAAATTTATACAGAATTTCAAAATAAGATGACAGAAATTCAACAATGCTTTTTATATTACATATTGTTATCTTCAAAGCTGTTGCTCAGATTGCCATATATGGATATAGAAAATTGATCAAACAATTAAGCATTAGCTTTCCCTTTTAATAAACCAATAGAAATTAGTGATACAGTTATCTAACTTGTACAAATACATATATCCCTTGTTTCTCTTCTCCTTTGCCCCATGGCAGTAGTTATCTAAAAGAACTGTAACACTTCTTTTAAAAAAGATAAACACAACACTGAAATCATTTCAAAACAGGTATTAGAACAGTTAAAATAGTTGATGTATTGTGTATTGCTGTATTCCCAGTAATTATTTAGAGCAGAAGACATAGGTGTGCTGTCTTGACTATACAACATTAGCACAACATTTTTTTTTTAGTGAACTAAGGGAAATGTTGTATAAAATCTTAATTATCTATATATACATACTTTCCTTTTTTCCTTCTTTAATTTCCCTTTTCCCCATCATAGTTTGTTTTTTCTAGCTTGTTTTGATGGTACTGTTTTCTTATTGTATTGTAATATTCATGATTATTTAAATTCATGAACTTTCTTTATGATTATCAGGTGTTAGCTTTCGTCTTTTACCCATTGTTTTGCAATTGGTTGCATCATATCTTCTTGCTGATTTATGAAGAATCTTTGTTTAATATGGCTTTGAATCTTTGTTGGATATACGTGTTGCAATTGCTTTTTTCCATAACTTTGGGTGCTTTTTCATTTACTATACCGAATTTTAATGAGTTTGCTTAAAGCTTTAGTGTGTGACAAGCCTTGTTTGGATTTTGCTACCTGCCTGATTCTGCCTTACAAGTTGGCAGCTGTCAAGAAAGGAAAATTGAAACGTGCCTTAGACTCCCTATGTCCCTATTAGAAGCTTAATATTTTCCTCTATTCTACTATAGTCCTCCTTTTTTGAGTATAAAATTTTTCAATTTTCATTGAATGAATCAGGGTTTTTCAAACAAACAGAACCTGTAATATAAATCAGTGAGCAAATGCAGAAACAAACAGAATTGTGCGTTACAATTGCGTTGTGCCTGACGGCTGGAGACCCAGAGTGGAGCCATCACTCCCAGGCTGAGGGGGAGACCTCAGGAGAGACATAAGAGGCCTTGGGTTTGAGGTCTGGAAAAGAGCTGTGTACTCGGCAGTTTTTACCTACAGTATCATCTCCCTCTCAGATGTGATTCTGTTGATTTTAACTATTCTATTATGAATTTTTCTAGGTAGTTTTCAGTTACTGAGGAGAGTGTTTTGAAATTTTCAGTAGTAATTGTGGATCTATGATTTTCAGTTTTTTATTTAGTTGCCATGGTTAGCAAAGTATGTAGTATGAGCTATTAGGTCTTATTAGAAAATGGTCATCATATGATCACGGTAATCCTTGTATACCTGGAAGTATAAGTTGAGTGCTGTCAAATTAACGTAGCTGCAGCATGTTTTGTTGAGGGACTACTAGTGTTCTGTTTGTGTACTTTGATGTTTTTCCTTGTATCTGTTATATTTAAAAAATAGTTGTGTACTTTTCAACTGATAAATGAAAGGTTTTAAAAAATAAAGTGCGGATAGAATCAGGAACCAGGAACTTCCAGGAGAAAATGAGTGGCCCAATTGAAAAAGAGAGTTTTCCCTTTTTCCACATTTTGTCCTGTTTAGGATCTTAAAACTAATTGGATGGTACCTGCTGCTACGGATGGTCGTCTCTATTTGGCCCACTCATTCACGATGATTATTAAAAACTGCCCTCATTGAGGCCCTCAGAGCTAATGGCGAATGAGCTACTATTTGCATCCTTTAGCCGCTCCAACTGGTTCCTAAAATCAATCATAACACTTGTCCTTGTGCTCATCATGCACATAATAGACAAAATCCCTCAGGGCAAGGATGATTGTACCATTGTGCCATATTCTTCCCTCCTGAGAACTGTGGTTTTCTCATTCTCTTTTCTGTTATATCAACCTGCTTACTTCCAACAGATAGCTCTATGGTAACATCAACACATCCAAAAGTCCTGACTTATGAGCAGAAATATGCTACATTGAGGTCCAGGGAGATAGCTTAGTATAATAAGTGCTTGCTTGGCAAGGCAAATGCAAGGACCAGAATCCAGTTGCTGGTACCACCAAAAACAAAACAAAACAAAACAAAAAAAGGTAAAATAACATGCCACAGTGTGTTTTGTATACCAAATGTATTTTGGATTGTTAGACATTGGTAACAATTAATAAATATCACACTATCAAAAAATAAGAAATATTTTATGTAAAGTTGACTTCCAAGCATTATAATGTTGCCACTGACACATTTTAGGTAACTGTGCATCAGACAGATCTGAAGAGAAATATCTTTTGATAATTAAAGGAGATCACAGCTTCAGTTTCTTTGTGGAGCCCTGATAACCCATACTGAAAACCTGAAGTGGAGCTGGTTTGGTATTTCTCAGAAAACCACCAAAAGAATCAAAACATTGCTGAAAACTCCCACAAAAATCATGCGATTTGCTCCAGAATGAGTTCTTGAGCTAGATCATCACTCTAATTCCTACTTTTATGCTGAGGGTGAAATCTGACTAGATGGTATCCTGGCTATTGCTGGCTGAGACAGAACCACTGGCTGGTTGGTTAATTCCATGACTATTGCTTACAGCTATCATGACTCACGTGCAATCCGGGTCCTTTAATTTACACTGTCTCACTCGCTGGCATTTCAACTGTGGTCAACTTTATAACTGGGCTTCTTGTGTACACCGTTACTTTTTCTTTTTTTTTTTTTTTTTTTTTTAAATCTAAACAGCTGCTTGAAAGCAAAGCAGACATACTAGGTCAGACTTCCCAGGAACAATTTTTGGAACTTAAATTTAGAGCTTAGATATTTTTTGAAATGATAAATGTTTTTCTGTCATTGTCATTATTGTTTTCAAAAGAAAAGCTGCTAACCAAGGAACAGTGAGGACTGCCACAAATTCTAAGATATGTGAATAATAATTTTAAAATATATAGATCATAGATATTTGTTCTAATTTCACTTTTCAAAATAACACTTAAGCTTTTTCATAACAAATAATACTTTTCTATACAAAATTTTCCACTTTCACCTGGAGAACATAGCTCCTATAAAATCTCTTTTTTATAGCATGGATGTATAGCATGCTAAAAGTAGAATTTTTACTGTCTACAAAATGTTCAAAATCTGATTTTTCTGTAATCCCAGCACTTGGGAGGCTGAGGCAGGAGGATCAGTGTGAGTTTGAGATCAGTCTGCGCTACAAAAGTGAGCACAAGGCCAGTCTGAACTGCATAGCGAGACTCTGTCTCAAAAAAAAAAAAAAATCTGATTTTTAAATTAAACTTACATGATAAACACTTCTTGTCATTACAGGTTTGTAAATGTAATTTGATTTGATACATAATGTAGTAAAACTTGCAGGCACTAATTATTGATTGACGTGTAAGTTATTTGCAGTATTTCATCATGTTATGTAGACATTTTTGTTTATAAATTTTTATACACATGAGATAATTTCACTAGAATAACTTCTTACAAACGGAAATGCCAACATAAAATTTCCTAACTTTCAGATAGATGCGGGCTGGGGAGATAGCTCAGCGTCTTAAGTGTCCGCCTGGCAAGCATGATCCTGAGTTTGATGTCCAGTACCAACAACAACAACAAAAACAAAAAAGGTGACATCAGCCATAATATCAAATTATTTGGTTATTATATAATTTGTTTTATTTTGTTTTTTCAAGACAGAGTCCCATGGTAGAACAGGTGGGCCTCACACTCATGCTGATCTTCTTGCCCCAGCATCCTAAGTTGGCAGGTATGTGGAACCATGCCAGTCTAGTTGTATGAGAGCATCCATTTCCGTGAACGTTGCTGGTGCTGAGAATTCTGTATTTAATTACCTTCCCCAGCACTGCAGAGGAGAAAAGGTACTTCATTGTTTTAGCATTTTTGCCATCTTGCAACATTGGCAACTTGGATATTTAAAATATTTATTAGTCATTGTGTATGTTTTTCTTTTGTATGTCACTAATTCTTATATTGTGCTTTAGAGTTACATTGAGTAGTTTATATTTTTACATTACTACTACACTACTACATTATAAAAAAATTAAAACAAAATTTCATAACAAAACGAGAGTGACAGTAATTAATATACTGTGTACAAACATCTTTCAAGTGGTTGGGGCTAGAGAGATAACTCAGCGATCTAAGCACCTGCCTGGCAAGTGCAAGGTACCGGGTGCTGTGCCCACCCCAGAACTCAGGACATGCCATGCTAGCCTAGAACCAGGTGTGGTGGCTTACCCCTGTAATCCCAGCACTGAAGAGGCTGAGACAGGAGGATCATTATGAGGCTGAACTGCATAGCAAGACCCTGTATCCAATAAATAAATAAATAAAGTTGTTACTCTGAGCACAAGGCATAAACTCAGAAGACTGTTACTAAAAAAGGAATGACAAAATAACACAAAACCGAGAAGCCACTTTCAATATACATGCTGTTAGCTACTTATTCTCTTGGTATGTGTATTTCAAAAATATTTTATTTGCAATTTGTCTGTCAATGTTCTGACATAAGGAAATTTTTGCTACTTACATGTAAACCTGTCATACTTTTTCTTTATGATTTTTTAACCAGTAAATGAATTTTTATTTTGATATTATTAAGATGTTTTAAGTTTTTAAAAGCAGTTTTAAATCCACAAGCACAAGTGAATGGAAAATACAGAGGTAGCTCACATATTCCTCCCCAGACACACATTGGCTTCCTTGTCAGAGTTGTGAACTTGTTATAGTTGATGTTCTTGCACTGACTCAATGCTTCACCCCCATGGTCCATCATTTTACAACAGAGTTTACTGCTGGTGTTGTATACCTTACAGTGTACAAAGGAATTGGACAAAGAAATTTGTCCAATGGATTTCGGTGAAGGAATGATGACACAGGCCCACTACTGTATTATGATACAGAACAGTCTTCTTTTATTTAGCATGTATCATTTGATATTAATGTTATATAATCAATTAATTACTGGCACTTTTCAGTACAGAAATTCTTATTCAATTCTTATGTCTTGCAATCTTCTTTCTTTCATTTTATTTTATTTTATTCCTTTTTATGAGAAAAAAGCTAAAATAGCCATGAAACAATTTCAAAACAAGTTAGTGCGATGGTTAGAATAATTAATACAATGCATATTGTTGTCTTCTTAGTAGTTATTCAGAGGACAAGATGCAGACCTGATATTCTGTCTAAACAATATTAGTATAAACTTTTATTCTCAATGAACTAAGAGAAAGTAGCTCTATATCCTAACTCTTGTGTATATATATATATATTTTTTTCCTTTCTTTTCTTTTTAGAGTTTCTAATACTAGGAAAAAATATCATACCATGCCTTAAAAGTAGATTGCAAGTCAAAGATACAGTATGAATCATAAAACAGAAAAGTATAATTAAACAATATTCTGAAAATTAATTAAATATTAAGTAATTAAATTTAAGTATTTCAGAACTATATTCCAAAATTCAAATCAAATCATGAGTCCAACTTAGAGGCCAGAATGTTGTGTATCATATGTATGAATCTGTAATCAATTCAGAGTACTGGCATAGTATTTGAATAGGTTAATATATACAAAAATATCAAGTAAGAAAAAGTTTACATGGTAGTAAAGAACTCCTAAGAATAAAGCATAATATGAATACTGGAATGGTAAATATACCACCAGAACTTCTAAAAGTTTTAGGAAAGGATATTGCACAAAATTCTAGTAGGTCATGGATGCAGGCAGTGTCCATTATGCTTACTGCTGGCCAGGTGTCATTTGTGCGACTGAGCTGCTGCTATTTCCTTGATATCCACCCTGTAGACACAGACAGATTCATGACCCATAGGGTGCAGGAGAAGTCCACTTGTAGAATACGCTGATGGATATATTCTGCTGCTGTATACAAAAGAATAGTTGAAAGACTGCTGTTGTATACCTTTTTCTCCAAAATTGTTTGCCCTTCTTGGTGGGTTCTTTCCATTCTCCCTCATGGAATTGTGGTCATTTTGATCCTTCTCTAGAATATATTTTAGTAAACTATATGGAATTGGCTTTACTATCATGAAATTCTTTAGTTGTTTTTTTTGTCCTGAAAGTATTTTACTTCTCCATTGTACTTTAAAGAGAGTTTTGTAGGGTATATCAGTCTGGGTTGGAATTTGTATTCTTGCAAGAGTTGTAGTACTTTGTTCCATGCTCTTCTTCACTTGATGATTTGTAAAGAGAAATCTGCCATTATTCTGATGGGTTTTCCTTTAAGTGTGATGTTTCTTTTCTCTAGTGGCTTTTAGTATACTTATACTGTTCCTGTGCTGAATTTCTGGGATCTTGATTATCATATCTCTGGGTGTGGTTTTAATTGGGTTGACGTTATTGAGAGTTCTATATACTTTGCTTACCTGAATTTCAAATTGTTTCCCTGTATTTGGGAAGTTTTCTACTATTACTCTGCACATATTCTTTTTATATCATTTGTATTGACACCTTCTTTCTTATTGATGCCTATTAGTCTTATGTTGTTCATTGTTGCACTATCTTGCAGATGTTGAATTATTATTTTTTGCATCATAGATGTTTTTAAGAGATCTTTTCAGGGGAGTTGGGGAGATGGCTCCGAGGCACAAGTGCCTGCTGGGGCAAGTGCAAGATCGTGAGTTTGAACCCCGGTCCCACAAAAAAAAAAAAAAAAAAAAAGAGATCTTTTTTTACCTTTTCACTAGCTGCAATGGTGTCTTTAAGGTCTAAAAATCTATTTTTACTTTCATTGAAACAGTTTTGCCAACTTGCGATTGAGGTTTTAATTTCCTGGATAGCACTTTGAATATGCTTCATACATTCTATTACTTTCCTATATTGCTCATTCAAGGATTCCACAATTTTTCTATTCTCTATTTTTTTTTATCAGTGCCTTCTTTAAAGCACGTAGTACTTCTTTCATTATATTTTCCATTTCTTTTTTTACTTCAGAAATTATTTCTGATCTGATTTCCTCTATGCCTTTCTGCAGTTGTTTCTTTACTTCAGATGCTATTATTTCGGAGATTTCAGGTGTGTGGTTTCCAATTTCTTCTATGTTATTGTCTCTTGCATTTGTTCTGGGTGGGCTCGGGGCCTGAGAGTACATTTTGCTCCCTCTCTTGTCATTTTGCATAGCCCTACATTCTGACCTTTGGTGTAGAGCTTTGGTAGAGTTCTTACCTTAACACCAGATCTGGATCTACCAAGTTCAAACTCATTCAGGAGGGTGTGGCTTGGGTCTGGATGTTGAGCTCTACTTCTTCCTGCTGTAGCCCATGGAAGTAAACCTGCTGTGCCACTCTGGCAAGATGTTCTGCTCCTGGATCAGCTGGGTGGGTCTTGTCTCTAGGCTCTCTGCAGCGAGTTCTGTGGCAGTTTTCCACACTGACTCTGTCTGATGGATGAAGTTCCACTAACATCCCAGGCCTGCTTGCTGGGTCGAAATCTCTTTCTGGTCTCTTTTTAGACTTCATACTTACAATGTATTCATAGCTTCAAAGGCACATGAATGTTTTGTGTTTACTTTTGTTTCCTTGTGACTTTATTGTTTTTGCACTTTCATTTTCAGTTTATTTGGAGTATATCTGAGATACAACACTAACCTCATTTAACTTTTCCATGCCTAATTTATTAAACAGAAATTCTCATATGTCACTTCTCATATTCTTATATGTTTTCCTTTCATGGTCTGTTTTGCATTAATATTATATTCCTTTAATTGTTTCATCATATATTTGGACATTTAGACAGCTGAGTAGAGCACTTTCCTGTCATTATCATTCTCTTTTCAAAATACCTGGAGGATTTTTAGGGGTTATCCATTCCATAGTAAGTTAAAAATAATTTTGTCAGCTGTAGAATCCCATACAGCTTTTCAAAATGATGAGTGAGCTTGTGTGAATTCTTTTTTTTTAATTTTTAAATTTTATTTATTATTTTTATTCTTGTTTCAGAACCTTTGTTTGTTTATTCACTCATTTTTATGGCCGGCTCAGATCGCCCCGAGGGCAGGGCTGGCACAGCATGTGGTGCCTGGGATCGAACTGTGGTCCCTGAAGCCACCCAAGCTTCCCCATGCAGGAGACCACCGAGCCATCTCGCCGGGCCCCTTGTGTGAATTCTTATGTCAGGGCCTTCAAAGCACTAATATGAAAAGAACATGAGAACAATGTGTAGTCATATATTTGTTGTGAGAAAATGAATATAAATGATATTTATTTTAACAAGCAGAGGATTTTTCTGGAAAGTTGCAGAATGAGAGGACATGGGTGGGCAGGAGATTTACTTCTTATTAAATATTCTTTTCCATGTTTAATTTTAAAATGTCCATGTTGCATAAAGCAAATTAGGCAATATGCACAACTTTTTTCTTTTCTCAATTATTTTATTAATTTTATGTATTTGGCACAAGGTCTTAACTGTGCAGCTCAGATTTATAGTGATCTTCCTGTCTCAGCCTCCCCAGTTCTAGTATTACAGGTGTGCAGCACCATGCCTGGTTTCAGCGGCTGGCATGGCATGCAATACTGGGGCAAGCACAAGGACCCAGGCTTGATCCCCAGTATTGTATGCACTTAGACTGCTGAGCTATCTCCACGGCCCTGAATAATTTTTTGATGTGTATAATTTTTCACTGAAAAATTAAATGTCCAGTAGGCATATTTAAACTTATTTGTAATTTATGAGTAAGAGGATTAGAGTTGAGAGGATAAAGCACACACACCAAGTTACATGGATAATAGTTACTAGCCAGCCCTGGTTTCCTCATCTACATCAGAGTGTTCCTTATGCCAATGCGTTTCATAGCAGTTTTCTTCCCTACTTTGAAACTCTTGCTTTGTTTTATGAGTTAGGCAGAACTTGACTCAAGTTCAATTTGCAAATATCCTTGCTTTGTGGTCTTGCACAAACCATCTCTTCTTTGATACCTTTAAGCCAATAATATTAAGCCTCTTTTTTACTCATCGTATATGTTTATAATTCCTTCAATATTCCTCTTTCCTTTCCTAGTAGAGCAGATTGCATTGCCTGAGATGCTCCAGGTACCATTGTCACAGTGGTAAACAGGAAGATAAGACTTCTTGTCTCCACAGACTTAAGTTTTACTAGGGGAGAATGAAATGAAATACAAACCGTAGTGTAAGCCTTGAGAAAATGGCATTGCTTTTATTATATTTATTTTTAAATCATACAACAGGAAGTACTATTCTGTTGTTTTAATGAATGCCTAAGCTAAGCTCCCCTCTGAATTGGCAGATCTCAACGGATCTCTATGGAGTCACAGGAATGTGACACTTAAAAGGAACACTAGACAGGAATAACTCCTTTACCCCTGTTGGTCGGGGAGTCCATTTGTTCTTAACAAAGAAGTATTGGGTTTTAAAATCACCCTGATATTATTTTAGTCAAGGTTTATATATTGTAAATTGTGTCTAAATCTCATTTTACTACAGGTTTCAGTGCCTAATAGTATGTCCTTCAATTATTTGTACAAAGTATTGAATTAAGAAACCCTCCTGAGATCATTTTATACAGGTGCTTAGGTCGGGAGACTGTGACAGTACTCTGAATGGAATATGAAAGAATTCTTTTTTAATGATGCTATACGTTTCCCTTATAGTTAGAGAAAGAAAATATATTCCTTTCAAAAGAAATTATGACTTTTCTCTGACCGTTATTAATCATTTAACATTTATTGAGAAAATATTTCAGATCAGTTATTAAATAATAAAGACCTGAAAAGTAGATAGTTTTGATCCCTCAGGAGTGAGTGGTAAGAAGTTGAAAGTCCACCGTGAAGAATGAATCACTAGCGGTTGAAAGTCACTTAAAATTACACCAGGATTCTATCGACTCCTCTTCTTGAATGAAAACATTACACTTGCAAAAATTAAAACAGAGAAGGATAGTTTTGCTTGGATTAATAACAGAATTTATATCTTACACTAAATGAGGAAACTACATTTAAGAAAATAGTTGAAGCTCTACAAATGCAGGGGTGATATCTTGGAAGACATAAGGAATAGTAATACTTTCCTCTTAAGCAAAAGCTTCTGACCACTCATTTCCATTTAAGAGGCTCAGACACATGGCATTGCCCGTTTCTCGTTGCTCTGCAGGCATCTCTTTAATTGGAAAACATGTGCGCTTTTCTTTTAGATTCATCAGGATACTCTGGGGAAAACGTCTCACCATGTGTGGTTGTTCATATCTATTTCTCTTTAGTTGCATCACAAATCCTGTGCTAACAAACCCAGTTGCATTCATGTGATGACAAATAGATTTCCAGTAGGTTTAAGTGTCCAGAAGGACATTGAAAGGAAAATATTAGAATTCTTCTAAATTCTTCAGTGTGTCTGTTTCAATGGAAAGATGCATTCCAAGACCAAAGAACTGGGTAGAGACCCACATCTATAAAGATACATTGGAAATGACCAGATCTTTCAACAAATAGAAACTACTTTCTCTCTGACCACCTAGGCATGAATTCCAAAGGCAATATTTTCATTAGGGTCAAGTATTTCAGGTTTGGGAAGAAAACTGTACTGAGAAATATTTTTTTGTACAGCATGCTCTACATCTAATCTTCCAGAAGCTTCTTGAAGAGGGAAGCAGGTAGAAGAAGCCAGTGCTGGATTATTGGGACATTATGAATGGAGGCAGGCCAGGGTTCCCAACCCCATCCTCACAGCATTGTATCACCAGAAAGACTGCGTACAAGGGAGCAAACCTTTGAACTCTTCTTTCTCAGTGTGATCACAGGAATTTAATCTAGGAAGATTCCACTGTAGGATCTTTTTTGAAATATGAGGTACGTAGGAGAAGGATTCAAGATCACTCAGTTCAGGTCTCCCTAGAACTGACATCACTGACTCAAGTTCAGTGTTTTGGTGATTGATGTATTAATCCTTCAACTCCCGATCTCTTTCAGCTCAAGATTACAGAACTTGAAGGCCCTAGCAATTCCTATTTGTATTGTATTTCTCCCTGAAGGGTTTTAAAAACCATTTTATTTTTCTGTCAGCCTCCTTTCCCCTGATTAGATAGTTAGTGTATTTTTTTTTTAACATAATCTAGGCATTAGAGGGCAGAAAATAGGTAGCAGGAAAAAAATCACACAGAGACTGGCCATGTTAACATCAAAGCACAAGATTGCTGTCTACCATAGATCCCTCTCTGTTGGCTATAGACAGTATGGCATAACATAGTATTTTAGGTCACCCAGTTGGATTTGACTATTATATCTTCCTGATAGTACATGTGTAACTTTGGGTAAATATTCTGATCTCTCTGCCTTTAAGTTTCTGTTTCTGTGAAATGAATTGCCATATTAATAAGTCTTCTTAGGGCATTTGAGGTAATTAGATGACTTAATAAGTGAGTAATATTTTTTTTTTTTTGTGGGACCAGGGTTCGAACTCACGACCTTGCACTTGCCCAGCAGGCACTTGTGCCTCGGAGCTATCTCCCCAGCCCCTTTAAGTGAGTAATATTTGAAACTAGCATGTTCCACCACTAGTAGGAGTTCAGAAGTTGCTCACTAGGGTGAGATCCCAATGTCTTCTGAGCTCACTGAAATTGTATACAGAATTTGCCACTGTTTGTGTTGTGCGTTAGAGTCCTCTATGAAGTAAAATGTTTAAATCATTATGCTTAACCATGCAGGCCTACAAACACTGAGAGCTAACTTCTATCATTAGTAAAACTGAACAATCAGAATTTTTATTCCCAATAATAAGAATTAAATCTTCAGCTAAAATAATCCTTTAAGAATCTACAAGATGTGTGAAAGATATTGGCTAGGTATATTTTTTTTACTCCTTGTATCTATGAAATGTATTTAATCCATAATTATATATGAAAGATAGCACAACATATTGAATAACAAAATATTTGAGGTTTTCCCCATTTTTAGCTGATCTGCACTAATGCCATAAGGCCACTAGATGTCAGTGTTTCCACGAGAATGCCAAAAAGCATTGTGTTGTCATCTTTGAAGAGGATTAATCGATTGCTATAAAAAGTTAGATGAAATAAAATGTTCGCCTTGCTCTTCAAGCTAAGATAAGCTAATAACTTCGGGCACAATTTCGCTCCTCTGCACTCACAAAGTGTCCAATTACGTAGCCTCTCTGGCTGGACTTTCAAAACAATATAAAATTGAATAAAGGCAATGAAAGCAATCACAGGAGGGTTTCTGCGGAGCTGCCATCAGGGGCAGAAACGAAGCAATTCGATATGTGTCCCTGAGCTTTGCAAATGCAATGGTCGAGCAAGTAATGTTCTTTCCATGCCACTCTCTATGTTCTTTTCCTTTGATTCATTTAAAAGGCATCTTTTTATGAAAATAATATTGTAGTCATTTTTCTTCACAAAGCCTTTCTTAATTGGGAAAAAGATCTTACTTGTATCTTAAGCTTGGCACGAAATCTCCTTTTTTTTAGATGTTCTGTTTTTACCATTTGTTTGAGCATGCATTTTAGATAGTGAACCTCGACAGCAGCACAACTTAGGAGAACCGCGGGGGGGTGGGGGGAGTCTAACGATGCCCAAACACAAGCGGGACATGAGATACAGGAGAGTTACGTAATCAGAAGCATCAACATGGCTAGGGAGCTCACTGAAAGTATTCAGTAGGGACAATAAAAGCTAGTAGGCTTCATAATTTCTTAACCCTCAGTGTTGTATTTTGTATGTTTTTCTGCTCCTAGGAACAGAGAGCAACATGAACGGGACGTCATATTCTGCCACACATACACTGAAAATTCTCCAATATGGAGGGTCACTTACTTAGGAAGTCAAGGAATCAAACCTAGGAATGTTTGTCCACTCTGCCCTTAAATCAAAACAGAGAATTTGATTATGGTAGCATTGCTTTTTCTGAAAACATTGTAGGAAAAATGTGTTCTAAGACCTCTTTGGTTATTTTTGGTGTTGGAAGCAGATGTCCGTAGAGGCTGCCTTGGACGCTGCTGGTTCAGAAACCTCTTACAAGGTTAGCAGCAACGTGTGCTGGCATTCATGGGTTCCAGAGTTCTAAGAAATGTACAGATTTACCCAGTCAGATTGTTTTTTTGAAACACTGTTTCCTTTGTGTGTCTTCCAAAGCTCATGCGATCAACACTGAACGTGGCTCCAAGGAAGAGACTATTTGATGTTCTCAGGGCCAGCCAGAGCGTTTCCACTGTATTTACTCCTCTGTCTACTAGAGCTTTTGCCACCTGCTGAAAGTCAAAGTAGTTGTCAGTGATGTCTTATTTTTCTATTAAGACAGCATTTCAGAATAATAGCCTAAACGTTTTTAAAATGCAGTTTTGTATTTAAAATAACATAGAATTTGCCTAAATCCCAGGTGATAGAATTGGCAATGTCCATCTAATTAGAATTTATGGCAAGATTTGGGGTTGGCAGTTGTTTGCAAGACTATTTCTAGATATGTCCACTTGCAGCTTGTCTTGAATGTCTATTTAAAAGTCACAAAAAATATCTTCGTTATTGGAAGATAAACCCATTTATCAAATAAATATCACTAATGGCTTCATGTGGGCATTTATTTACCCTTTTTGAGTGATGTCAGAAAAAATGGCAGAAAAGGAACTATATAGTTTTCTTCCAGAGAAGGTAGATCTGATGGGATTGCCTCTGATAAGGAGAGTCCTAGAAAATACTAGATGTCTGAGGAAGGAGTGAGACAGAAGTAAACCCAAAATTAAGAAGAATATAATAATAATAATGTCATGAGAAAAATTTTCAATTTCATCTTGCCAATTTTATGTAGAAGAGACCCAGTTCGACCTAAGAAGTAATATTTTCTAATAGGAAAGAGTTGATGACAAAAAAGTGCTAATCAGGGGAGTTTTTAATATGATGGTGCACTGATTCTGGACCATCTGATGGGCTCAAGGTCACCACGCTAGGAACCCTGGGACAGACTCTGCTGCCACATCTTTTCTCTTCCCTGACACTGGAACATGGCAACTGTAGTTTAAGGTTTCACTTAGTTTTCAAGAACTACTTTCCCATTTGTATGTTAGGTCACCTTGAGAATTTCATCTAACTTTCCTAAGCTTCAATTTGTCTTCCTTAAATGGGAGGAAAAGACTGCAATCTGCTCCAATAAGGGATAGGGGCAGATTAAAATTTCAAACAACCACATGTAAAGAGGCATTGCGAACTGTCGTGGGATGAAAGTTATATGATCTGAAGAGAAAGCAGAGTATGACGGGATTTATATAATCTCTTGAGTGTAATTTGTAAAATAAATACTGTAGTCATGTTCTCCAAAGGCTTTTGGGCATGAAATCTGATGTAATTACAGGAAAAATATTTTTAGTGTGAAATTGCTATAAAGCGTGGAAATGTGTAGAACAAGATTAGAAAAGGTTACTCCTCCAAAGTAAAAAGAATGTGTGGGATTTTTGTTGGACTCGAGACAGTGACACAGACTTCATGATTTGATATTAATAGGTTTGAGAGATAAATCAAAAATTCTAGAGTCATGATAGTCTTCTTCTAGTGTTTTTTTGTTTTTTTGTTTTTTTTTGAGATGAAAGAATAAGGCAATTTTTTTTTTTTTAAAGTCTATCTTAAATGTTCGGTTAGCATATGACCCTTTCAAAATATTGGGGATTATTCATTTTGATGGGTTCTCTGATAGAACTAAATCTTATGAATTATATTCTGCAGGCCAAGTTCTGTGATGGAGGCTTGATTTTCCACACACAAAAAAACAAAAATGTCTCGAAGAAGACTAAAAAAGGTGTTTTTTTTTTTTAATTTCTGTTTTTATGTATTTAGTACAGGGTCTCACTATACAAATTGAACTCCCAGTGATTCTCCTGTTTTCAGCCTCCCAAGTGCTAGGATTATAGGTGTGCACCAGCACACCCAAGCTGTCCCCATCTCAGGGATCTCTGGGAGCATGGCTGGCACAGCACTTCAGGGATTGAACCCTGGTCCTTGCGTCTGCCGAAGCAGATGCTTTAATGCGTTGAGCTATCTGGCTGGACCTAGAAAAAGGCTTTTAGAGAAAGACTCAGAGAAAGAGAATTTATTTATTTATTTATTTATTTATTTATTTATTTATTTATTTATTGAATGGGAGGAAGTCAACGGTGTGATGAGAGGATGGAGAGGAGAGGAGAGGAGAGGAGAGGAGGGGAGAAGAAAGAGACAGACAGAGAGAGAGAGATTGAGAATCCCTTCTCAAATATTTTATTTTTTATTTGTTTAAATTTTAATTTTTATTACTTTTAATAAGAGATAACAATGTGAGAGTTTCAAAACGTGCTAATAGCACATTCGCAATAGTTGAGACACTGCATATTGTTGTCCTCACAAATGTTATACAGAGCACAGAGTGCAGATGTGGCAAATTTTCTAATCAATATTGGTTCCCAAGGGGGGGTTGGGGAAGAAGACAAAAAAAAGTTTTCTTCTCTTTGAACTAGGAGGAAGTAGTTGTATACATAGTCCAAGGTTTCATAATTACAGTGGGTTACCGGTGAAACTAGCAATGTTGAGGGCTGTTGATTTAGGCCTCTTACAGCTCATTGTACTAATCTAGTTCTGACGTTCTGGGAAAAGTGACCCAGGTGCTTGGCTTTAAGATTCAGGTGTATAATAGAAATTCTTCCAAAAACTAAAACTAGAAATTCCACTTGATCAGGCCATGTCCTTTTTAGGTATCAGCCTGAATGACCACATATAGTCACACACACACACACACACACACACACACACACACACACACACACACACACACACACACACATTTATAGAAGCACAATTCATAAACCTTGGAAGCAGTCTGTATGTCCATCAACAAGAGAATGGACATAGGAAATGTATTATTTACACACAATGAACTACTACATTGCCATTAAGAAAAAAACCTGTAGGAAGTTAATTTTTCACACTAATTCATATACTAAATGCCATTAAAGTATCTACTGCAGGCCAAATAGCACTTGTAGGAAGATGGGTGCACTTTGAGACTATGACGTACAGGAAATAAATCAGACATGCGATACTATTGTTCTGTACTCCATTAATATCAGGTAGGTTTTATGTCCAAATCTCCACTTGTATATATCTATGATGTCCTTTTTATCTCTTTAATAACAAGAAGCAACAAGAATGTCAAAAAGTAATAATCAAAGGCCTTAGAGATAAAGAAGCAGCCTGATTCTTATAAGAATAAGGAATAAAACAGATATTTTGACTGATTCCAAGAGAATAAAGATGTCGAGCAGAAGTAGCCAATTCCATTCAACTTCAGATTTTCTAAGTGCTGTTGATTAAGTTAATCCTTTAATGACTGCTACTTCAGTGGATTTGAAAAGCAATGTGATTGTCTGCAGGAAGCTGCCTTGTGATAATGAAAATCAAAATAACTACAGGCTGATCCGATATTCAGTTAAAATAAGTGACATTCGTGCATCTGATGCATACTTGGATTGATGGTCAATCAGTAGCAATTGGCCACTGATGACAATCTGAAGCATTTTTATCTAAAAAATAATTGCACTTACAGTGACTACAAGGCCTGGGCTTGTCCTTCGGGATCAATCTCCTTTATTCAGAGAGAAAGTCTGTAAGACAACTATGGCCAGTGAATATCTATCTATCTATCTATCTATCTATCTATCTATCTATCTATCTATCTATAGATAGATGTATATATATTTGGTACAAGGTCTCACTACACAGCTTGGACTCATCTTGGACTCACAGTGATCCTCCTGTCTCAGTCTGCCTAGTACTGGGATTACAGGTGTGTGCCACCATGCCCAGTTTTGGTGGTCTGCATGGTGGCATGGCATGTGGTACTGGGGATCGAACCAAGGTCTTTGGGTTTGTCAGGTGGATGCTTAGACCACAGAGATATCTCCCCAGCCCCAACTAATGACTTTTAGATAAAGTTGAGTAGCAGGTTCCACAAGGAGCTTAACAAACTGAAGAGACCTATCTCACCCTATTCTCTAAGGGTGAATGTATATATTGACTGTCATGGATCTACCTTTTTATAACTATCATTAAAAATAATTCCCAACGTAGGTGAAAAAGCATAGTTCTAAAGTTGTTCAATGTTAATTTATGGCTTTAATATACAAAGAATCAATGATAGTAAGTCTTCCAAAACCACGTTCCCTACAATCTCTGATAAATAGATTTAAATCTAACTTTATATAAAGATCAAAGGCTTTATTAGTACTGTATATTTCTCACAGGTTATTTAGCCTCCATTTGAACATTGTTAGGATCAGAAAGCTTTTCTTAATATTAAAAATTGAAATGTCTTTATTTATACCTTTTTATGTTGAGACCCCTAGAAAATAGCTACCCCTGCTTGGTCAGTCAACTCTGTCTGTCTGAAGAGAGTAGGTGTCCAAAGGATCTCCTAAGCTGACCATTTTTATTCCTGCAATGGTATTATTCTCTGCATTTCCTTAGTTTCTTTCCTACTTTAATAAACTGGTGCTCTCAGCCAAATGCAAATACAGATCCAGTTTCTACCATCACAGGTTATAGAGAGATGAATTATTTCTCAAAGTTGGATAGTTTTCTTTGTCTTTTAATGTGCTTATTAAATATTTGAAGACTTGAATTATGAACACTTCACTAACTATATAAAATAGTTTCTAGCCCGGCATAGTGGTACATGCCTGTAGTTCCAGCACTTGGGAGGCTGAGGCAGGCGGATCAGTGCAAGTTCAAGACCAGCCTGGGCTACAAAAGGGAGCTTAAGGCCAGCCTGAACTGCATAGAGAGAACCTGTCTCAAAAAGACAAAAAAAAAAAAAAAAAAAAAAAAAAAGCTTCTAGCTCCTCACCAGAATGAAATTCTCTTGCATTTTGCTTATTATACTCCTTGAATGGTGTGAGAAAAGTCATACTCGGGCATGATATTAGGCTTCCACTTTGCACAGACAGTTTCAAGGGTCATCTGAATTTTAACTTACTCTTATTTTTCTATAGTTATAGGATTTAAAGGTGAAATTTGGTTTATTGTGGCTCTCTGAATCTCAAGAAGGAAAATCTCAGGTGGAAAGTTCCAGCAAGGTCTCAGTGCACAGACACTGGTCTTTTTAATTTTCTGTTGCTAACGTCATGTGCCTATTTTTTAATGACTTGGCAGTCTGTTTCTCAGCTGTAGGTTGCTTCTGTTAGTGTATCTGTTGTTGCCAGAGGCACTTCTGTTGAACCTGGCATCTGTTAGCATGCTTTCTCCCAAACTGAAAGCTAATTTAGGCTTTGTAGTGTTTGAAGGCCGGTAGCTCTTTCCATTTCTGATTTGATTTCAGCTTCAATTGGTAATTTTAAGGAGCACATAGTTCACTTTTCTCCTGATGATACATTTTCTGAGTGACACTTTTCCCCTTAGAATCTGACCTTGGAAATGTGTGCCTGAATTTTATTAGGGATGATTACTATCAATAATGCATGACCTGTTCAATTCTCTTCTCCTTCCTCCCAAATTCCCACCACAGCTTCTTAGCCTAACTTCATACTTATATTTTCCATTGTCATTACTGAGAATCTGGCTCCTGCTTTACATATATCTTGAGAGTTATTCCGGAGTGAGATAGATCTCAGTCCTAGGAAGTGGGAATGAATTATCCTCAGTATGAATGAGCATCTCATAAGCACGTGATAGTCCAGAAATTTCTGTGTGGCCTAACTTAAGAGTTAAGTCTGAAAGAAGAGTGTGATGAGGGGATGATACTCATATAAGCATAGAGAGAAAACTTTCCAGTTACACCTTGTCTTTTCTGGGGAGATGATTGTGGGAACTAAAGCCACCTTAGTTATGTCTATGATCTACCTCTGAGCCTCCATTCCGGTTACTAAGTGACCCAGCAAGATTCCTTCTAAGTACTTAGCACCTCCCCTTCCCTTTCCCTTTTCCCAGGGTCCCCTTGTTTTGTCACAAGACTGGGATGACAAGGGTGGTTCAATAATGGAAGTGAGGACCCAGGCAGAGATCTAGTTGCTGCCTGAGCTGGGAAAGACAGGAAGAAAGGCAGGCATAGGAAGACAATATTTTTCCTTCTTTCTTTCTTTGTTTCTTTCTTTGTTTCTTTCTTTGTTTCTTTCTTTGTTTCTTTCTTTGTTTCTTTCTTTCTTTCTTTCTTTCTTTCTTTCTTTCTTTCTTTTCTTTCTTTCCTCCTTTTGTGCTTCTTTCCCATTCTGAAAACTTCCCCTACTTTAGGAGCTATAGAGTATACACACCGTGAAAGGGATGGGTGGGCCCTCCATGGCATATAGTACTAAGATTTATGTCCCTCCATGCTGTCATCAGTTATAGGACAAACTGGTAGCTCTATATACTAGGAACTTATTACAGCATTAAGATATCCTGAAAAGAAACTCATTTTCTCTCTCTCTCTCTCTCTCTCTCTCTCTGTTTCTCTCTCTCTCTTTCAGGAGTCAACCCAACACCCTTACCCTGAGCTACATCTTAGCCCACACTCCTCTTTTTAAAAACTGTTTATTATGAAACAAAGTCTCTCTCAATCTCTAATTTGCCTAGCTTAGTCTTGAATACAGGATCCTTCTGCCTCAGCCTCCCAGAGTTCAGAGAATACATCTGTGTACCACCGTGGCTGACCAAAATCTCTCAAAATCTCTTTTGAGGTGAAAGCTATTTATGTGATTCTACCTAAGGACTAAGATAAATTATAGCAATACTTCAATTTTGCCAAGTTTTAGAATGTACAAAATCCAGTGAATTTGAATTGCTCTAACACCCTTTCCTACTACATTAGAATGTAAAGGGGTGCTATATCTTCCTAAACTTTCTGTTTCACCTCTGTAATATAGTTCAGCTTTAACAAACCTTGAACAACTAGATAGGATCTGTTTCATCCAATTTTTATGAAGTAGTAAGAATTCCACATAGAAATACAAAATACTGTTCTATGTTCTTCTAAGGTTTTGCCTTTTAATTTTCATACCATTGATATGTTCAGACAGTCTTATTAAGTCGGATATGAGAATGATACACAATAGAGTTAAATCCAATTTCTATCCATGCTACACAAACTGATAGATGTTTCTGTACCTAGCCAAGTGTGTAGGATACCAGGTGGTGCTTCTTTCACTAGCTTGTTAGTAGGCCTTCTCTCTGAAGGTGCTATTAGAAAGATGTGATGTCTTTATATGAGAAAGATCCTGTATTGGTCAGGATTTTACTTAGAGGAACAGAACAAATATAAGGAATGGATATTAACACAAAATATACAATCTATAAGGAATTATAAGATTGGCTTACAGTAGTCAGCCAGAGTCAGATGAAGAAGCACACAGAGGGCGTCTGCATGCTCTGGGCTGAAGAATTCAGTCCCAAGGTCTGAACTTCACTGCAGCACTCCGTGTAAGTCTCTATCCATCGGCTGATGGGTCTGCGATGGAAGACTGAAGTGTCTGTAATGGATACTGAAGAGTCTAGAACAGACGGCAAAAGATCCAAGCTGGAGGCTGAAGAGTCTGCACTGCAAGCCAGATGATGAAGTCCAGGCTGAATGTGAAGACTGAAACTTCTCCTAAGAAGTGAAGTCTTGACTCCTTCCTCAGCCCTTTAAAAATTCTCTTTGTGCTCAGTCATTCTGACGTGAGCTCTTTGTGCCCTAGGATGGAACCAGTCATACCCCAGGATGGGCCCTTGATCCTGCTCTAGGGAGGAGCCAATCATATCCTAGGCAGGCCCTGGTCATGCTCCAGGGAGGAATCAATTGTACCCCAGGGCAGGGCTCCCACCAACAGGGAACTAGGCCGCTGAGTCATCCAGCCAAGTTGACACAATGTATCAACCACTACAATCCACTCCTTGTCAACTTGGCATATTTAAACCAGTCTCCAAATACAGAGGCACGCATATAATTACACCTAACATTGTTATTACTATCCTGCATACAAGCGGAAATTCGCTAATACCCTTACACAGATAGAAGGTAAGTTTTCTTTGCTTATGTGTAGTTCACTTGAGCCTTATACAGTATGTAATTGTCAGTTGTACATTACTTTTATACCTCATGTACACTTTTCTGCTGGATGGTTAAGACCGAGTTAAAGCCAGACCTGTATAAATATAAGTATAATTTTGCTATCTGACAATGTCAGCCCAATCTCAGGATTTATCTTGGAACCACGTATAGCACCTTGTAGCTCTTCTGGCAGTGTCAACCACCTGGATGAGTCACGGCCATTGCTTGATCAATTTGCTCTTTCTGAGAGCCTGAGAAATTATTTCTGTCTAGGTAACTCTCTTCAGGCACACTATACGTCACCAATCACTTTCCTCTCTGGCTCTATGATCTTGTCACAGCAGAGGTTCTCTTGCATCCTGAGTCTTTACTGACCTTGATGGGCTAGGACCAAAATATTGGCTATCCTTTTAGCCCATCTACCTCTCCAATTTTCAATCTGCAAACCTTAGCTGTTAAACATCCAGAAGAATAGCTTAATGACATTACTCTGTAAAATAATCCTAGAGTCGTACTAAATCTATCCATATTATAACAAAGCCATATATGGGGGTGAAGTAGTAGTTATAATCCCCTTTTCTGTAGCTGATCACAGACTTGTAGTTGGTATTTAGAACTACCTTCTTCTACTACCCATTCTGTATTCCCTTGGCCCTCAGCAAGTACCTCAGTAGGTCTTGGTTCTTTCCCTGGCGGAGTGACCTGTACCTTCATTGCTGAAGGCTCTGGACCATTTATCACTGTGCCTGTATTTGATTGTTTTAATTTCCCATTGACTTTAATAATAGGGCATGGCAATACCAGTAGGTGCCCCAAGGGATCTCCTGCAAACCATCTCTATTCTTCCTTTCCTCCACTATGCAGTAGTAGTCCAGTTTCTCCTGGATAGTCTTGGTCAATCACCCTTGACAACACTGTGATTTCTTTTTTAGCTTGTATTCTCAGAGGCATAAGAAGTCCGAAATAACCAGAGGGAAATCTCAGCTTCCAGTTCAATGGTATCATTGCTGTGCTTCCCAGTACAAGCCTTTCCCACTCTGGTACTAGGACTTCTAGTCCAGCAGAACATAAGGTTGTGGGTTCAGGCAGCAAGAATTTTGCTAATGGATCACTAGGTATAATGGTGAGTGGTATCGTTCCTACTCCCACCCCTTGATTCCTGGACCCATGAATCCTGGGTATGGGAGACAGAGTACCATACAGAGGGCACTGATTCAAAGTATATACAGCTATACACTTATGTACACAGGATGAATCAGATATTGGTCTCAAGAACCTTCAAAAGGTTTTGCATATTGATTATAGCACAATGTAATGCTAAAATTATGTTTGGAATACATGTCACTCTTGTCTTTTTGATATGTACTGCTCCTGGTGTAAACTCAGTTACTGTCATTCTCTCAACAGTAGTACTTGAAAATAAGAGACTGGGCCAAAAACCATATTCTTGACAGGCTACAATTTTGTATTTCCTTGAATTTCCAAATAT
>PVJA010023718.1:0-32690 GCA_004027025.1 Myocastor coypus | reverse complement strand
ATACATACATATATATGTAGTCTTTTTGAGACAGGGTCCACTATGTAGTTCAGACTGGCCTTGAGCTCACTTTTGTAGCCCAGGCTGGTCTCGAACTTGCACTGATCCTCCTGCCTCAGCCTCCCAAATGCTGGGACTACAGGCATGTGCCACCATGCCCGGCTCTGCTGCCTATACTTTCAATAGAATTTTTAATCTCCTGGATTTCTGTTTGGTTCGTTGTTGTGGACTCTTTTTAGTAAACTTTTCATGATTCGCATCATTTTGTTTAATTCATCTAGCTTTTAAAAATGTTTTTAAAATTTTAGCTAGCTTTCTATTAGTATTTTTATAACCTTGTTGATTGTTTTGTTTAGTAAGTCATTAACTGTTTAGTTGTATCTTCTTTGAGCTCAGCACACCTTATTGATTGGCTTCTTTTTTTTTTCTAATGTCCTCTATTACCCTTTCAAATAACTTGTGTGGCTATTGATTTTCTTGCTCTCAGGGCCCCACTTATAAGCTTTCAGGGAAAGGAGATATTTATTTTCGTTTTGTTTTGTTTTGTTTTTCATTTGTGTATTTGGTACAGGGTCTCACTACACAGCTCAGACTTGTACTGATCCTCCTGTTTTCAGCCTCCCTAGCACTGGGATTATGGGCATGCGATGCCACACCGGGACTCTGTCATTGGCTCAGCACATCCTAGGACCAGGGTCAGAGCAGCATGCAGGTCCAGGAATAGAACCCCTGTCCATGTACTTGCCAAAGCAGGTGCGCCTGGTCTACTGAGTTCTCACCAGCCCAGGGAAGGGAGTTTTTGAAATCATTTCATTGTCTTTTCATGTTTCTTTTACGATGGGTTGATTATAAGAGAAAACTTTTTTTGTTTGTATGGAGCCCCTTCTAATTAATAACTACTTTACAGTGGTGCATGGTTAACTATAGGCCATTGTTCTGTTTCCCAAGATGCACCCACCTTATTTATTTAAGAAGGTAGGCCTCATAGCATTTGGTCCAGCACTAAACTCTACAATAATGGGCTCCAGTAGTGTAAATGAAGCCAAGGTATCCCAGATGTTGGCAGTAGCAATTATGTGAGGGAGAGTAATGCTAAGGAAAACTTGTTATTGACATATCCTGAGAGCCAGTAATGCAACAACCTTAGCCATAGAATAAAAAGGTCTGTAACCATAGTATAAACACTAAGACAGGCCAGATATTGACATACAGTAAATATCTAATGCAACAACTATACCTCATCTAACAGCAGAACAATATTAAACAGCAATACTATACAGTTAACTATCTAAGGATTAATAAAGCTTGATAGCTATATTAGTAAGGATAAAGGGGGTAGGGAAGTGGGGAATTTAAAAAGTAGAATTTGAAAAATTAATGAATGGAAGATGAGGTGAGACAAATGTGACAAAAGATCCTATTGAGTAAAAGGGATTTAATAGTATTAGATAATAGTAACAGAAAAGAAAAAGAAAAACAGAGCAAAGTGAAAGAAAGAATGAATTAAAAGAAACATAGAAAAAAGGAAAAAACCCAACCCCTAAACATCAATGAAAGAAAAAGAAAAAAAATAATTGAGTCTCCCAAAAAATTCCTCTTCCTTTTGAATGAGTGGATTTTTTCAGGATTTGCAGTCTTATAATCTACCAAGTCATGATTTTTGCCTAGCTTTACACTCAGTGGGTGGCCTCTCCTATACCCCAGACTGTGGCAACTGTGTAAGCTGAGGTGTGTCCCTGATCCCTTGGTAAATGGGGGAAAGAAATCAGACCACCTTCTCTACTAGATGTTAGCAGTAGACTGGGATTCAAGCAGACTGATGTACTTAACGCCAGAACTTTTAGATTCTGCCACCTCTGAGAGACAGACTCGCTTGTCAGGCCTGTTTTTTGTTTGTTTGTTTTACCATGGAGGTCGGGCCTGTGTCCTTCCCTCTTGGAGCTTAAATTTCTCAGGAAGGGGTGGGTCCTATTTCTATCCCAAACCCTCTCTTCAGCAATCTCTTGTGGTTGTCTTTCACCCTGTCACTGTGGGAAAGTAACACCAAAAGCCTTAATGTAGAGTTGTTCGGTAGTTTTCCTCTGGCTCAGTCTCAGTTAACCCCTTCCCTAAATGATATCTGATTAAACATTCTCTGGCAATACTGGATTCTGCACTGAGTTTCTTCTCCAGCTCCTGTGTGCCATGGAGTCATTTTTTGGGAAAAGCCCTACTGGTTTTGTAGTTTGCACTAACCATGGGCTTTTATTGGAGCTAGTACTTTTATCAGGTCCATTATTTCTCCCTGCTGTTGCTGACTTTCCAGGGTTTCCTTCTCTCCACAGTCACATCAGTTGGCTGGATGATACCTCTGCTGCCCCATATGAGAGAAAACAAAACAGGATAGGTTTAAGGTTGGGTGACTGAGGTCAGGATGTGGAATTCACAGGTGCAGAATGGCTCATTCTGTTTTTACATCAGTTCTATAGCTGCCACTAGAGGGCTGCATTTATTTATTTATTTATTTATTTATTTATTTATTTATTTATTTATTTGTGGGACTGGGGTTTGAACTCACGACCTTGCACTTGCCAGGCAGGCACTTGTGCCACGGAGCTATCCTCCCAGCCCGTTTTTACATCAGATTGTCACTTGATTGTTGATTTCTTTTTACTATATTATGGCATTGTATACCAGTACTATTGATTGAATACTTAGTTATTTCGTTGAAAGAACACATTTAGCATATGTCTCCATATAAGTTTATTCTCTGAATTATTTGGTAAATTTTATAACTTTGATTATGTAATTTTGCAGTAAGTTTCAATGTCAGTTCTGTCTAATCACTTTTCCAGAATTATTTCATCCTGAGTTTTTCTAGCAGCATTTTTTAAAAAGAATATCAGGGGGCCCGGCAGGATTGCTCAGTGGTCTAAAGCGCCTGCTTAGGAAAGCTTAGGCAGCTGCAGGGACCATGATTCGATCCCCGGCACCACATGCTGTGCCAGCCTTGCCCTCAGGGCAGGCTGAGCCGGCCATAAAAATAAACAAACAAACAAAAGTTCTGAAACAAGAAAAAAATAAAAATAAAATTAAAAAATAAAATTAAAAAAAAGAAGAAAGAAAAAAATAAAAAATATCAGGGACTATCTCTGATAGCCAAATCTTGGAAACAACCAAAATGCCCATCATCCAAAGAATGGTTGAAAAAGATGTGATATTTTCATACAATGGAATATTACTCAGCTATAAAGAATGATAAACTAGAAGACTTCATATATAAGTAGATGTATCTTGAACATAAACTGATAAGTGAAATAAACCAGACCTACATATGTAAATATTGTATAGTCTCCCTAGTTTAAAAACTAAAAAGAAGAAATAAAAATGGAAAAAAATTTTTTTTAAGTTATTTTAATGTATATACTAACTTTTATTTATACTATCAATTGAAGGAAGAAAAGATTTTGTGCTTTTATGTGTTTCTTCTTGGAGAACTCTGTCTATAATTTGTGTTGTGAGGTATATTTTGGTCATTCTTGTATTATGATACAGACTATAACTTTTGCTTTTGTCTAAAGATTTTGTTCTAAATTTGGGATTTTTTTGTTCATTTCATATGCATTTGTTAATATCTACTTGTATTATATTAACATAAACATAAAGATAAACAAACATACAGAAAGAATATTAGGGACTATTTTTATGATAAAGAGTGAGGTAGACTCCAGACTTCGTTCATCTCATGTGTGAGATTTCCTGGGAGAATATTAATTTTCTTCTGTATATCTCTGTGTCAGGGATATGACTTCTATCAGTATACCAAGAAGCCCACCAGCCCAGGAATTCAAAGTATGGAAATTGATGTATTCTCTGAAGATGTTTCTGTGACCACACAGAATCTCCGGAAGGTAATTATTCTAGGGTATTGTCAGAAAAGATATGTAACTCATCTATACACCTTCTCCAGAATAGCCATTATGGAAAAATATCAGAATTAATCTAGAAAAAATTTCCAGAACTGAGGTGTTTTGTTTTTTTTTTTCAAATGTGTTTAGTACAGGTTCTACAGGGTCTCACTACAAAGATCAGGCTTGTAGTGATCCTTCCCATTTTTCATCTTCTCAAGCGCTGGGATTATAGGCACACACCACCATGCCCAGTCTTAATCACTGTATCAGCATGCCTCAGAGGCAGGGTCAGCACGTCAGGCTTGGGATTGAATCCCAGCCCCTGTGTTCGCCTAAGCAGGTGCTTTAATCCTCTGAACTATCTAGCCAGCCCTCTAGAACTGAGTCTTATGCAGGAGTGTAGACCGTACTTTCTTAGCTTTGCTACCATGACATTTGAATCAGGACAGTTTTGATGGGGTTTTCAATGTGAACTGCAGAATGTTTAGCCATATTCTTGTCTTCTAGATGCCAGTAATATTTCCAAATATTGATGATTAAAATGTCTCTAGACTTTGGAAAATGTCTTATGAGAAAAAATAGTGAGAACTTGCCTAAGCCCATTAATTCATGAGCTGAGGTAAGGGAAAATTATAGTCTCAGTAGAGTAACTTTCTTATTACCTGCTTTCCTTAATTGGGGTAGAGCCCACTGTTAGGGTTATGATTTGTAGAGAGGAAAGGCTGAGTACTTGTCATCCATTCCTCAGCCTTGGAGAGAAGGTAGATATTTATTTCCTGAGGTCAAGCAGATCAAAACACTTAGAAAAGGACCCAAAAGCAAGCTGCCTGCTCAATATTTTTCATATCTAGAAGCTTTTGCCTATTTGTTTTTATCTCTAACAAATGAGACCATAAGGAACTAGGTATTACCATGGCGAGACAGGTTATTTGTAATTGAATATTCTTTCCTTTGTTATGATGTGCAGAAGTCTGATACAACCAGTGTGCTATCAGAATGTAGCACTATTGATCTGCAGGGTCCTGCTGGAAATTTATATAAGTTGGTTCCCTCCCAAAAGCAACCAGAAAGATGTTTACCCAAAGGTGAGTGGCCATATTCTTGCATACAGTTGAACAAGTCTGAATGGTAATTCTCTTTGTAGCTTTGTGATTTTGGTAGATTCCTTCCTTCTAGTTCTGTTAGGGGCAAAATAAATAAAATGGCACCCAGAGATTTATGGAACCATTATCAGGTCCAGACAGAAGGTTTTTCAGGAAATTCTTGATATAGGTGAACTCTGTTACTATTATCAGCTAAGGGGTTAGACTGCCTACGTGCACATTCTGGCTTCTCCACTTACTAGTTATATGACTTGATCAATTTAGTTAACTTTTCTGTGCCTTGTTATAAAACTAAGGTAATAATAGTACTTACTGCACAAGGCTGTTGTATTAAATGAACAGATACAAATCCCTTAGAAGAGCACCTGGCATATAATACATATAAGCAACAATAAATGCAGACCTTCCTGGTTTTTTTAAGTAGATGTAGTGTCTCTTTTCTATAAGCCTTTTTATTTTTACAATTTTTTTATTTATTACATTTGTGATGGGGAATTTATTTGTATTTTCCTCTACCATAAGTGCCTGAAAATAAAGGCACTGTCTTAGCTTTGTTTATGTAGTGTGAAAATAGAATCCTGCTCAGATAGTGGGTTTAAATCAGTAAATAAGTCACTTAACAAATGAATCAAGACATCTAAAATTAAAACTTTCTCTATAATGTTGATATTGAAGTAGGCCCAGAAGGGATTCCACATTTATATTTCAGATTATTTGATAGTTTCAAAGTTTGGCAGAGGTCAATTTAAGGAATTCCAATGTCCTAGTCAAAATATGCACAGGATGTCAGCAGTAGAGAGATGGTGGGGTTCTAGAAGAAGGGTGTGATAAAATGTCAGAAGAAATAGCATTATAAAAAGACATACAACCTCTTGGTGTTCTGAAAAATGGAGGGAAAATATGGGGCAGAGTGAGGAGAACTCACAGTGGCTTAAGAAGATGATGAGGAAAAGAGTGGAATGTTACCTTCACCATGAAGTATGGTTGTCAGAATTTGAAGAAGAAGAAGAGACAAAGTCAGAAGGATAATGTTATCTACAAGCTAGAAGCTTGTGTATGTTAAGAAAAAATGTATAGTTATTTGTAAACACCTCTGAAATTGCCCCAATTTTTTCAGGTATGAAGTGGTAGTGCACAAACACTATTCCATGTTTGTCTTGTTTCCCCCCAATTCTTTGGACAAAATCTGTGCTTTTACTAAAAAATCGGTCTCATAATAATAACTACAGGAACCCAGTGGCATATGATGAATTGAATATGCATTTGCATGACTTGATTGAGCTATGCTGGGTGTCTGCTAAGGTTAGATGGCTTTATATGAGTGTTACTGACTCCTGGGAATCAGATAATCTAACTTGAGATCAATGGGGCAACTTGTCTTTGCTTTATATATCTACCACCCTTTCCAAGAACCAGTAGAGTAATCTAAACATGCTTTCCTCTTGCAAATGGTATAAGAGGGCAAGAGGAAGCAGGTGTTCACAAAGGTGTTCACAACCTAAGCTTAGAAGTAGCATGCTGTGACCATAACTCCACCCTAGTGGTCAAAGTGAGTCACATGGAGAAGCCTAGATTTAAGAAACTGAAAAGAAATTTTACCTCTTTAATTAGAGGAACAGTAGGTCACAAGACAAGAGACATGAATATGGGAAGGAGTGAAGAGTTGGGGCTATTAATTCCATTGACTAAGGTACTAATAATCATATTCATGCTGATTCCTTTCAGGCCTGAGTTTCTTCTTTCCGTGCTGTAAAAGAGACAAAAGAAAGTCACCCTGGGTAATTTGGTGGAATCTGCGGAAAACCAGCTACCAAATAGTCAAACACAGTTGGTTTGAGAGCTTCATTATCTTTGTGATTCTGCTGAGCAGTGGGGCATTGGTAAATTATTATGATCCTGTGGGGACATTGGGTATCAGGCCTCTGGGGTTCCTCTCATGGGTCAGTGAATGTGGGGAGACTAGTCAGAAGTGGTATTTTCACTGCAAGTTCCTTTAGCAGGTAGAGTTTTGCATTATTTCTCTGTAACTGTGAAATTCCCATGCCAAAGATGCCTTTACCTATGGAGAATAATTCAAATTAGTGCTTTAAAGTGAATCTAGCCTCTAGCCCTTGATCCCTGACCTGTATCTCTCAATGTAGAGGATCTCAGTCCTTCCATTATGCCCCATGTATTTCCTTCCTCAGATAACAGTGTTGCTGCACTCCTGTCTTAGTAATTTTTCTCTTGCTGAGAAAAAATAACCTGATGTGTAAAATTAAGGAAGAATAGGTTTGTTTAGCTTGTAGCTTGTAGAGGTTTCAGTCCATAATCAGCTGGCTCCAAGACAGGTTAGGATAGCAAAGGGGCAACCATTCATGTTGGTGGGAGACCGCAAAAACAAAAAGAGCAAAAGGCGGGAGAGAAAGCCTCATTTTTTGTCTTATATTGTATGCAGGCTACCTACCATAGGGTGGGTGTGGCATTCATACCACCTCTGTACCCCTCTTGCACATGATGAGTATGTTTACAAAGTGATGCCCCTGGTTTCCTGCTGTGTTGCTTAAACTTCTAAACTTCTCAAGTTGATTCAGTGAATCAATCATTACAAGATCTTAGGGCTTACACACTCAACCTAGGGCATGTGTTCTCCACCCTAGGATGTAGAATTGCTGAGTAACTTAGTTAAGCTTCTAGACTTCTCAAATTGATACAGTGTATCAACCATTGTACTCATTTCTTTTGAAGATCATAGTGCGACTTTCTAAAAGACAAAACATTATGGAAGGGGGCTATAGGAAACAGATTAGGATATAATCAGTTGCTCTTATATTTCCTATCACTCATGACCTCTTGAAAGATAGGAAAGGAGATACTGCTTTACACTGATGGTCTTCAAACTGTGGCCTGAGTCCTGCATCTCAGTGAGATTTAAAATAATTGCTTCCACAGGTATATAGTTATAAACTCCCTCCTCTCCTTTTTTCTTTCTTCCTCCTTTTCTTATCTTTACACCTTCCCCTTCTATCTTGTGTCTCCTCTTAAAATGGTCTTAATATGGAACTAATCCACCTTACTATTCTGTTAAATGAAGAGACTCCTGGTTTCTCCTTTATTTGGAGACAGATCAACTTCCTAAAATAAAAAAGCAGTTGTCTCTAGAGTCACACCAGAGGACTACCCTTAATTAGTTTTTATTGCTAGTCCTTGGTCAGGAGGTAGTTCTTCTCAATACATGAAGTTTCTTCAAGTCAGTAGGAAAGCAACAGTGCTGTCCAAGGGCACAGATATAGAGATACAGTGCTGTAGGGGTAAATTTTTGATCATAGATGTGACTGATGGCACACAATCCTGTTCTGATCTGCCTTCAGTGAGGCAAGTGTAGGATGGGCAGAGCAGTACTGAATATGCAGTGCAGATGGTACTGAGAGAGACTCAGCCCATGTCACTGTACGTATTTATAGAAAGACAAGAATAGCAAATTGTACTGTATTTGTCTATGGCCTAGCAGCTCAGATAACCTTATAGTTGAATCTTGGACCCTACCCATACCCACTGAATCAGAGTCTACATTGTATGACTGGGGGCTTGTTAGAATTTGAGAAGCTTGATTTGAGCAACTATGTAATAAGAGGCTCCAGGATCTGGAAATGGCCTAATCATAAAACAAGAGCTCCAAAGCTCGGTTATTGGGCTGGCCCACTCACTGAACTAACTCAGACTTGCTTAGCTAGGCTGTTGCATGGCTTTCTTCCTTTCTTTCTCCCTTCCTTCCTTCCTTCCTTCCTTCCTTCCTTCCTTCCTTCCTTCCTTCCTTCCTTCCTTCCTCCTGCCTGTCTGCCTGCTTTCTTTCTTTCTGAAGGAATTTTTTATTCTAGATTTTTCTCCATGTGTGAACAATATGACTAATCTATCAAATCAAGAAAATAATTCACTGATAATGAAACATAAATTTCTTCATATAGAATTTAAAAGTAATTTAATTATAGACCTAAATGAGAGGAAAAATGAGCCCTTAAAATAGTTCAGATTTGTCTGACTTCAAGAGGCAAATAAAGAGTGGACTTTTTGAGGTGATCAGGAAGATGAAAGAGATGGCCTATGCTTCTGTGTTTCTAGAAAAGTTGAGAAAAATTGGCAGAATTAGTAAGACCAGGAAATGGTGCAATGATCCACTAGGAAGACTTGCATCCCAGGGCAAATGATGGAAACTATGGGATCATAGGAATACAGGAAATGTAGAAGTAGGAGTTTCCATTTTTTATTTTTATTACTCAAGAATTGATTCCATTGAAAAATTCTAGATCACTTTAATACCTTTTGAGCAAAACCTTATCACTAGGAGAAGCACTAGATTTTTTTTTTTTTTTTTTTTTTTTACTAAAGAAGAAAAGAAAAAAGTGAACAAGGAAATCTTTGTAAATCTCCAACCTGGCCTATGGTTATGTTTTATTGTTTCAGGTATTTGAAGATATTCATCTTTCTAACCATTCCCCAATCAAAGCATTACTAAATTGTACTGACAAAATTTTCACGTCTATTTTTGTTCTGGAGATGTCTCTGAAATGGGTGGCATTTGGATTTGGGAAGTATTTCACCAATGCCTGGTGCTGGCTAGATTTCATCATTGTGATTGTAAGTTTACAGTCTGTGTGTCCCAAGCAATTTGGAGCAGAGGGTTGGGAAGAGGATTTACTATAAGGGTACTGCTTTTCCTGTGTCTTTGTATGTGCACATCTTCAAAATATTTTCTTGTTATTATTGCCCCTTTAGGATACACATAAGTAGTTATTATTTATCCATCAGTTACCCAACCTCTCCTGTGTTCCTCTCACACACTGATCTTTCTATAGATTGCCCCAGCCTTTCCCATGATGTCACATATCTTGTTTCCACAAGTACTGCCTATATCAGATGTGAATGTAGAATGACTTTGAGCATCCTCTACTTTTCCTTCTCCTTCCAACTTTCCATTTCCAGATTTCTCAAAGCAGGTCAGTAGCCATCAGATTAGACTAGTCCCAATTTTGATTTTCAGACAGAATAAGAGGATAGTTCACACACAGCCTCTCATTTAAAATGTACAACCATTGTTCTGAGTTAAGTAGCATTATATGACAGCTCATATATCACAATGAAGAAACCTAAAGCTTAGAGAGCGGGAACGTATTTCAGGTCATAGGACTGCTTAGTCATGAAATTAGAATTCTTACCTCCCTCCACCCCTATAACAATATAATTAACAGTAGTGACTGTAGACTATTGTTTATTTGCTGAGGGCTTTCTCTTACCAGAAACTGTTTCATATCCTCCATGTGTATCCTCTCTTGTAGTTATCACTGTTTCTCTTTATGGTAGTTATTTTAATTTTCTCCATATTCAAAGGAAGAAAATAAGTAAAGAGCTAAAGAAGGCTTAAAAATGCTCAGCCAGAAGTGGTAGAAATAAAATTGAAAACACAGAAAGTCCTGGAGTCAGGTTTATACAGGTAGTTTATACCTGTAATCCCAGTACTCTGGAAGCTAACACAGGAGGATTGCTGCTAGTTTGAAGGCAGCTTTGGCTACATAGTGAGTTTAAAGCCAGCCTGGACTACACAGTAATTATCTCAAAACCAGACTAACAAGAGTAAACTCCCCCAAAACAAAAAATCAACATAAAAACCTAATAAGTCTCATCTCAAAGTCCTAGATTTTAACCTCTATCTTTCTACCATTAAATAGTAAGTTTCTTTCCCAAGATAACAAGTAAAAAAATAAGTACATGAGTATAAAGTAGTAGTGTAAACTTCTCTGAAAAAATGATATAGCTAGTTGATGCCAATAGGCTATGTGATTCCAGCAATGTAGAAAAGCATAAATAACTAGAAGCTCCAACAGAAGTTGAAGAGTGAAATAGGAGCACTATATTTTTGTCCATTTCCAGAGTGCAAATAGCTTCTACCTATTATCTTAGTAAGGTACAGTGAAAATCCTGTAAGTTAATGAATTAGAAATCTTGTGAATAGAAGACTGTTATTTCCAGATAGGGATCTTTACTTACTAAGTGTTGTATAAACTCAACACTTAGTGTTATTGTTGAATGGGCCAAGAATAGTGCAGGTTCTTATATATAAGCAAAGAATTATCAAACATACACCCAGTAGTAAGTATTAAGCAGCTACATTTATTGAATATCACGAGGAAGGGAGCAACAGGAGAAAGAGAGAAAAGGGCCTGATAACTCAGGCCTTCAGAATTTCAAGGCTGGAACTTCTGCTTCTTGTGCATCCAACTGAATTTCTCACTGGTGCTAGGACATGGTAATCTCTTGTAGACTTTTATAATCATTATTTTTTTTTACCCCTCTTAGGATAGTGGGATCAGAGATAACATATGTGTGACATTTCCTGTTAAGTGGAAGGAAAGCACAGTGACTCTCAGCTCCTTCATTTTTAATTGCACTATTAGAAGACTCACTTCTGAAGATAACTGATCAATGTAACCATGAACAGAACATTTCTCTTCTTTTACATCAGTTTTTTCCATTAATAAAAACAAGGATTATAAGTTGACTAAATCAACCAAATATAAAAATATAAATATGCCAATAACCCTTAAAATATCAAAACAGGAGTCCCAAACTACACTGTCACAAGAGGACCAGTATCAGATGGCTTTATGGCAAGTTTTACTAAGCTACCAAAGAGCAGTTAATCCCAACCTTTTTCTTTTTCTTTCTTTCTTTCTTTTTTTCAAGTGAAAATCTTTATTGTAAAGATTCTCATGGAGACACTCCCCCGTCCTGAGCTGGATCCCAGCTAAGGAGGTTGAGGCAAGAGATCACAGGTGATATCCAACCTGGGCAACTTGGTGACACTTGTCTAGAATTTTTTGTTTCAAGGTCTGAAACCATAGCTCAGAGCAAAAACTCTGGGTTTATTCTCTTGTTAACAAACAAACATACAAGCAAACCTTCTATACCAGCTAAGATGGACATCATTAAAATTTAAAAGTATAGCTCTTAATGGTGTCCAGGTAATAACATACCCTTCACTGCATCTGCAAAGCTGTCACCTGCCCACCCTGTGGGTAGAGATGGAATGTTCTCTTTCATGTGACTTCCTTGGTGTTTGTGGGGAAACACACTGTGTTGCTTGCTGCAGTCACCTAGACCCTAAAGTACATTCTCTAGTAATCCTTTCAGAGAGTACATGAGGGGCAAAACTTCTAAATTTGTCAGTATCAAAAAATGTTCTTGTTTTGCCTTCAAAATCAATTGTCAGTTTGGCTGGATACCAGATTTTGGGTGGAAGCGGTTCTTGTGCAGGACTCTTATGATGACACACCCCTGACTCTGGGCATGTAGCATGCTCAGCGAGAGATCTGCCATCACTCAGATCCTCCTGCCCCTATAGGTGACTTCTGTCTCTTGTGAGGCCTTCAGGATCTTCTCTTTCTTACTGGGACTCCAGAATGTCACTAAGGTATGTCTAGGAGTGAGTTTTCCCTTATTCAGCTTGCTGGGGACTTGTTGAGCACTGAGAACCTCAAGCCTTGAGCACCTCCTCAGCTCCAAAATTTTTTTTCTTCAACTATTTATTTAATTATATCCTCTGCCTCATTCACTTTGTTGTATTTTTCTGGGACTCCTGTCACTCAGACATTGGAGCTTCTGAATTTGTCTTTTCTGATGTGAAGTTTTTCGTTATTCAGCAGCTGCCTGGACATCTGCACTGTGTCCCTGGACACCTCTTCCACTTGGCTGTCCAGATGGCTCACTCCTTCCTTGAGCTGAGCTACTCTGCAGTGCAGTTTGTCTACCGAATGATTAATTTCCTCTACATCGGGGCAACATTTCCTTGTGTTCCCCATCTCCCCTTGTATCTCTCTGAGGATGCTTCTTCTGAAGTTTTCTTTTTCCTGGATCAGGTCTGTTTCTTCAGACGTCAGCCTTTTCATCTGCAGTGTCTTGCTTCTCTCTTGTTCTATTTTCCCTGAAAACTTAGTGACCTCTGATGAAGCACTCAGATTTGCCTGTGAACACGTTTTGTGCTCACTATAACTTCACTCTGATGCTTTTGATAGAGTGCTCCGATGCAAAGTTGGATGGAGAACCTCAATTCCTGGATCTCTGGAGGCAGCAGTTTCCTCCACCTCCACTTTGTGTTCCTCCTGGGTCTACATTGACCCTTCCTTTTCTTGACTACAGACAAGTTCCTCTCCCAATGCTGAGGCCTCTTCTCCCTCCCTCCCTTGGGCTTCCTCCCACTTCTTGCTCCTCCTCCATCTCAGAGTTTCCTTCTCCCTCCTCATCTGTCTCTGAGGTTTCTTTCTCCCCCCACATCACTTCCTCCTGTTCCTCTTCTTCCTCTTCCCCCCAGCTCCCTTCCTCCTGCTCCTCCCCCAGAGAGCTCTCTTCTTCCTCCTCCTCTAGCCATGAGTCCTCCTGCTCCCAAACCTTGGGGCTTTCCTTTCCCTCTCACTCTGAAGACACACTGAGTTCCCTGCCTCAGCTCTAGCTACCTTCATCTCTTCAATGAACAGCAAGTTAAAGCTATCGCTCGCTGGATCTGCAGCTCCCCACTTTGAGGCCTTTAGATGGTTCTCCCCCGCCCACCCCCTTTCCTTCTCTACGTGAGTTTGTACTCTGTAGGAAAGCATCTTTCAGCAAATCTTCCATGAAAGCTTTTTGGCCACCTGAGGCTCTGCAGGTCTGAGAATGTCTGTGCTTTGCCATCACATTTAAATGCCTGCTCAACCTTGCATAAAACTTGAGGTCAAAACCATTTTCTCCCCAAATGCTGAACATGTGACCCCACTGCCTGCTGATTTTCAGCATTGCCAAGGAGAAGTCTGCTGCCAGTGTCAAGGTGGCACCCTCAACCCCCAGCCAGCTTTCTTCATTTACAGCCCTCTTCCTTCCTGGGGTCCATGAGGTTTCTTCCTGCCATTTCCCATCCTGGCTCTTGCTCTCCAGCCTCTCTGTCCTCTCTTTCCAGAAGGACTCCTGGGAGCTCGAGGTCCCTCTGTCCCTCATTAGTGGCTGAGGTTCCTCTCGCAGTTTTTCTGACTTGATCCTTTGGAGACACGTCTTCCCTTGGCCCCCACTGTGAGCAGGAGCTGTGTCTGTGTACCTGGTTTTCTTCTGGAGGTTAAGCTTTCAACATCCTCTCTACCAACTACATTAATGCTTTTACTTTTTGCCTCTCCTTTCTGCTCCAGCAGCTCTCTGAATTTTTCACTGTGGGTGTTGTGATTTTTGCCTCCATAAGTTTCCTTACAAAGATCTGTATCACCTGTTCAAACTCAAGCTCATTCCTGTCACCTCCTGAGGCATGTTGAGAGGCTCCTGCTTTTTTGGTAAAAGCCTTTCTTCCCCTCCTGTGGCCTTTTTCTTGCCACCTTGGGTTGGACCCTGGGCATCATGGCTGTATTGTCAAAACGTGTTTTCTCTTTTGGAATAGTAAACTTGTGTTTGTCCACTGGGTAGACTTCTTAATTTAAAATAAAAAAAATGTCACCTATCCCTGTATCTGGCTAGGAGTGCTCTGCACCAGATATTGCTAGGAGCTCCAATCTTTTTCAAACTGTTCCAGAATGGAAAAAGAGAAAAAACTTACAGACTTAATTAATGAGACAGGTATAATCTTGATAACAAAATGAGCAGAACAGAAATGATCCAAAAACAAAAACAATCTCATAACTATATATGTTTATAAACCCAAGGGAAAGCCCTCGATAAGTGTGATTCACTATCACTGTTGTTAGCCTGGGCATCATACAAACTGCTTTGTAAATTCCCATTTGAACACTAACCAACTCCATGCCCTAAAACAAGTTTCTCATCCTTTGCGTTTCAGGCTCTTTCATCTGTTATGTGGTAGGTGCTGTACTAATACACTCCTTGGCTTGGGACACTGTTGTGCCAATTAAGGAGAGAACTAGGGGGAGGATTTGAGGTGGGTTCTTGTTATGTCATTCAGGCCTTGAACTCATGGCAATCATCTTGCCTCAGCCTCCTGACTGCTGGGATTACAGGCATGTGCCACCATGTCTGGCTAAGTGAGAGAATTCATGTGACCAATCTTACAATGTTGCCTGTCAATCAATATTACATGTAATGATTTTTATAATTTTGGAATAAAAAAACATTAATCATATAAAATATGCAAATTAAAGTGTCAAAATAAAACTTCTATTTTTCCATTCAACAATACTGAAATTACAATTAAAGACAAGCATGAGGGCCAGGGAAATAGCTCAGTAGAATAAGTGCTTACTTAGCAAGCACAGGGTCCTGAGTTCAATTCTCAGTACTGGAAAAAAAAAAAAAAAAGACAAACACGATCCTGAGAGACATGCATGTAGTAGATAATTATTACCCACAATATATAAAACTACTTATAGATCTATAGGAAAAAGACAAGTCAAAGTAAAAATGAAAGAACAATACTAACAGGCAACTAACAGAAGGAACTTAAGTTGATAACAAGAGTACACAACCAGTAATTTCACAGTGAGCACTCCAGTGCATTGCGAAAACAGAGACCTCTTTTACTCGCGAGATTGGCAAATATTTTAAGGTTATCTGATATCTGCTATTGAGAAAGATTTAGGAAAATGGGGTATCTTAATAACAGCTATAAATTTACATGGTACAATTATGAAACTAGCTTTGCATCATTATTTAAAATGACAAATGATGACCAATGACCACAAAGTACAATCCAGAAATGTCACTTTCTCTTCTATATCCAAGGAAAACTCTTGAACCTATGCCTGAGGGTGGGGGAGAACATGTCTGTAGGTTTCCTGCTGTTCAAAAAGAAATGGAAATGACCAAGATACTCACCAACAGAGAATGGATCCATAAGACATGACTGTTAATTTATATTCTGTAAAATTCTACAACATTTGCAAAGGGCAAACCGTAAGAATGTACACAATGGATTGCAAAAGTAGTGAGAAGTGATGAGTGCAAGCTAAGCCTTCCCATCCTTTTCCCTCTGGCCGGTGATTAGTGGAGAAAAATGCTTGTGAGAAATGTGCAAAACAGTCTTCCAACAAACAATGCTATGATCAGTAAAAGGCCCATTTAAAAAAAAAAAAAACATGATAAATAACATTTTAAGTTGGTTATAAATTTTAAAATCTTGTTATCCTGTCATATTCTCTTAATTTGCAAATATATTACTAACAGGATTAGTGGAGGATGTTTTAGATAACAGTGAACTTTGAGATTGGCCATTGCAAGAATATTATAAGTCATATTCTTGGCAGCTGAGCTACCCTTCTTCTAAGACAAAGCTCTGAGACTCCATATGAGGGATACTGGGCTCAGCATACTATTAGAGTTTCACTTAGGGTACTTGGTGTAGCTTCCAAATCTTGTTCCTTTCCTGTTAGGAAGAAGTATTTGCCCAAGAAAAATGCATTTTATTTTGCAAACTGGAAGATATGACTGAGGAGAAATATCAAGCAACAAGTTATTTTTCCTTTGTAACTTTTTATATCATTTCAAACTAATAGAAAAGTTGTAAGAAACAACATGAAGAACTCTCCATTTCCCCGGTTTCACCAGTCACTAACCCATCACCCATCTGCTTATTATTCTCATGTTCTCTCAGATTAAATTGTAAGCATCATGTATTTAACTATTGTACATTTCAGTATGTAACATGGGCATTGTTTCATATAATTATCAGAGTTAGGAAATTTAACAATTCTATACCAAAGTCCAGTCCACAGCCATTTTCAAATTTTGTCCATTGTCACAGAGTCCTCATGATTCCTTCTCTCTGCAGACCCACCCTCTGTTCCTGCCCTCATCTGAAACCACTTCATGATCCTAATCCACATATCACCATTATGTCTCTTGGGTTTCCTTTCACTTACATTAGTTTCTCCTTTTTGCCCCTGCTCTTTCATTACATGATGCAAGTGTAGCTTTCCCACTTTTTTGGACTGAAATTGCCAGACAAGAAGAGCAGTGGCCTCTCCCTGCTCTCTCCTCCAGCAGGGTCTGACTTGCTACAGGGAGGCCTCAGAAGCCCTCACTGGTTCTCCATGGCTTACTGTTGGATTCTCCTCTCCATAGGTCTCTGTGGTTAGTTGTGTACATGAGAGCATCAGTTATGTGGACAAAGGGGGCTGGAAAATATTCCGGACTCTGCGGGCATTGAGACCTCTTCGAACCCTGTCTCGATTTGAAGGAATGAAGGTACAGTTTCCAAGTGAATGGGTGTAGGACATCGTCCTAACAGAACAGCAGACTGACTGCTTCTGAGCTAGACTTTCATTCCTTTGCTAAGCTTTTCCTGGGGTTCTTCCAACCCAGCCCCTTCAGAATTCTAGAGCAGGGATTTCCTGAGTCCTCACAGGATGCTACTTAGGTCCTCATTGACAGCTGACCTGGCAGCAGGACTTGCCATGGGGTGGGAGATAGGGTGTGGTGAGTAAAGAGAAAACTTTAAGAACTCCAGCCTTGCATGTCAGGCTCTCCTGGGATAATCAAGATCTTGGCAAGTCCTACCTACCTGTGAAGTTTCTCTTCTGGTCTATTTCCTTAAGGTGGTGGTCAATGCTCTCATAGGCGCCATACCTGCCATTGTGAATGTTTTGCTCGTCTGCCTCATTTTCTGGCTTATATTTTGTATTCTGGGAGTAAACTTCTTTGCTGGAAAGTTTGGAAATAATACCAAAATTGTAGAGAATGGCACATGTCCTAATGAAAATCCCACACGACCAGCCCTGAATGTCAATTTTGACCATGTGGGAATGGCTTACCTCGCTCTGCTCCAAGTGGTAAGTGCTGTCAGTATGTTTTTCATTTCAGAAGAGAAAGCTTGCAAAAATCTTAAATAATTTCTCAGGTAATAAAATTAATAGAATCAAATACTCATGTAGGAGACAGGGTCTTCTGAAACTGTTCTTCACTGAGCATCTCCAACTTCACTGGACACTGAGCCCCAAACTTCTAGTGATGCCCTTCATGGGTCTTCACAGCTCCCCTGTCTTCTGCAGCACTTTAAATGCTCTCTAAAGCCCCAGCCAGACAGGAACATAGCCTAAAGTACAGGCCACCATGAACAACTTCCCCATTGAAACCACGGTTGTCTGAGTATTGCTCAGTTTGGACCTGATCTACCCAGCCCTCTCTACCTGTTTACCAGCAGAGGGTCTATTCTCAGTGGGGACTCAGATCAGCACCTGAAGGGCTGTCATAAGCGAACACAGCATGCATTTATATAAACAAGGTGGCAAAGGCAATGGTCCTAAGAATTTCTACCAGGTTTTTAAAAATTGGAATTAATGGGTAGAATTCTCACCCTGATTGACTCTATATGCTGATATCTGTGAACCAAGCAGCTACATTAAGGACAACAATGTGTAATACTAAAACCATGCTTAAAATACTTGTCATTTTGTCTTCTTTTGATTTTGGTTTGTGGTACTGGAGATTGGATTCAAGGCCTTCATACTGGAACTATATTCCTAGCCACTTTTACTTTTTATTTTTGAAACAGAAACTAAATTGAAAAACTTGAGACTGATATCAAACTCTTACTGCCTTTGCCTCTGAGTAGCTAGGATTATAGATGTACACAACTATACCTGGCACTATGTTCTTTTATGTGGATATTCCTTCCGGCATTATGGTCACCACTGTATTGATATTTGCCCACACAATCTGGAAATCTTTACAAAGCATGTGTTCACTGATGGCAAGTCTCCACCTGAGTCCATATTTCTCTGCTTCTGTTACAGGCAACATATAAGGGTTGGCTGGACATTATGCATGCAGCTGTTGATTCCACAAATGTGAGTGTATGTTACACTGTGTTCTAGAATATTATGTTCAAATAAGAGATATTATAAGTACATGAGCAGCCCAAATCTTTCTTACATAATAATTCTATCAACAAGAGTTCCTATATCTTATCCCTTGGCACAAAATTATGAAATATCACTGCTTAATATATAGAGCTGAAATGCATTCTCCACTGAGAATCTGGGACCACAATATTCTGCAAGTCCAGTGTTCTTTCTCTGTGGTGAATGAGGAAAAAAAAACAATTCATGTAAGAGATGGAGCCAGAAGCAACAGAATCACAGGAAGACTGATTTTCCTCTCATCACTTCCAAAGTGGATGGACATAAAGAACTACATTTCAGAGGTTACTTGTCTTAGACTGAGAAATTCTTAACATTGAGCTAAATATGAGCAAAAAAGATCTTATGGCTCCAGTTTCACTAGAGAGCAGTCTAGTGATTGTTAACTGCTGAATTTTAGTTAAAGGAAAAGATAATGAGTCCAGAAATTTTAAAAAATATACTTAGTACAGAGACTACAGGGTCTCATGACACATTGGATTTGTAGTGATCCTCTTATTTTTAGCATCCCAAGTGCTAGGATTACAGGCACACGCTACCACACCCATTCTAAATCATCTCAGCAGGCCTGGAGGGTGGGGCTAGCATGACATATTTTCTGTTTTCTACCTGGGAAAATTGAGAGTTAGAAAGCAGGACATTTTCTCAGAGTCACAGAGTGTACAAATGGTGGGTATTGAATAACAAATATCATAAATGCATTCCAAAGATGACAGCACTCTCCACACTCATAGCTATCATTTTAAAATGTGATCAGGAAGAAGGAAAATCATCTCACTACCTATCCCAAAACGCATAAAGGTGATAACAGTATGTGGAAACCTTCCACCAAGGGCTTAAATCCATAATATATAAAGAATTCAAGCAATTTAGCAACAATAAAAAATAGTCCAACTTTAAAATGAGTAGATGTCTGAGTAGACATTTCTCACAAAAGGGTATGGAAGTGATTGACAAGTACATAAAAAAGATTCAACATTATTAATCATCAGAGAAATGCAAATGAAAATCACAGTGAGGTATCATCTTACCCAAGTTAGAATAGATATTATTGAAACAAAACAAAACTCCAAATGCTGTTGACAACACAAAGAAAGGGCAACTCTGGTATGCTGATGGTGGGAATGTAAATTAGTACAGCGATTATGAAACATAGTATGGAGATTATTGAAAAAAGTAGAAATATAACTTCCATGTGGTACAGCTACCATAGCATGGTACATAGACAAGGAAGTTGAAATCAGCATGTTGAAGACACATCTGCACTTGCATGTTTTTGCAGAATTATTCACAGTAGCCAAGATACAGAATCAGTCTCTGTATTATATGGTATGTACAGTTGTCCCCTTAAAGCTTCATGCAGTCATGGGGCAGCTTCTGGAGTTTGTGATTGATTTTTTTTTTACTTTTTTAAGATTGGTGTTATACCATTTATTAAAATAATGCTATGGATTAATAGAAGCAAAGAACCAAAGAATTAAAATGTAAGCTATGTAAGATCCCAACTAAATCCCAGAATAGCTATGGTATTCATTCATTAGCTAACTAAAAGCCCAAAAAAAGACAGGACACACAGTACAATAATGTACTACAAAACAATTGGCAATTATCAGTCAGCTTCTGTTACAGGCAACGTATTGTGGATTTTGCATTTTGTATCCTTTTCTCAATCAAGAAAAAAATCTTTTTTGAATGTTATATAATACTCTTGAAGTGATAGTTAAAAACAGTACCACTATTTGATCCAGTTTCATCTCAACTGTGTTATACCTGGACGTTTTTGGTGTTTATCAAAGGTCTTTTATGGGGAAGAAAGTAACTGTATGAATAATAAATGTATGACATTTATAAGTAATGTTGTGACTAATTATTGTGGGTGTGGATATTGTACCTGCCCTGGGACAGGTAATGTGCATTACAATGTAGGGAGGGATGAGAGGCTAGCGAGCTGCCTGAGCTGCTGCCACTCACTTTGCTCCCTGCTCTTTGCTGCTGCCATGAAAGGTTGTTTTCTGTCATGTGCTGCTCTGCCTTGGAGTCAGCTGAATATGGACTGAAAACTTCAGTAATTGTGAGCTAAACAAAACTTATCTTCCTTTGTTTTGGGAGTTGGCAAAGAGAGAACAACAACTGAGACACTGTGTTTGCCAGATGAATGGATAAAGAATAAGAGGATATTATTCAGTCATAAAAATTAGTAAAATTCTGTCATTTGCAAAATGGATGGAACTGGACAACATTATATTCAATGAAAAAGGCACACAAGGACACGTATTGCATGTTCTCATTTATATACAGAAGCTAAAAGATCATTTTCATAGAAATAGATAAAAGAGCACTGGTTACCAGAACCTAGGAAAGAAGGAAGGAGAAAAAATGGTTAATGTACAGAAAAGAAATTCAGTACAAGGAGTATCTTCTAATATTCTATAGCATAGCAGAATAGCTCTGGCTGACAGCTATTAATTATTTCAAAATAGCTAGTAGAGATTTTGAAAGTTGTCAGCAAAAAAGAAATGATAAATGTCTGAAGTTGTGAGTATACCAATTATGCTGATTTGATCATTATACATCATATGTATTTAAATATCACACTGTGCTCCCATAAATGTGTATTACAATGTGTCAATCATAAATAAAAGTATATATTTTTTAAAAAGTATAGAGAACTTGGATAAAACTGATCTGGATACTTTTTCACCAACCTGAAGAACTTGATTGGAGCCAAGTCCTGTTTGCTGTGTATCCTGAATGTCCATTCATGCATGCATGCATGTATTCATTTAGCATGTGCTGACAAGCAATCAGAGGGTATGCTAGGCAGTAGGAATTCATGAGTGAAAAGGGATAAGCACAGGTGGGACAAGATGTGGTCTCTATGAAGGATGTATTCATTCAGCAGTGTTTGGTAGTTGAGTGACCTCTGCCCAAGATGAATGTGTCCCTTCTTTTGTGACCTTGTCTTGAGTATGGTTTCTTCTAACCATACTTTTTTTTCTAGACATACTTTTTTATTTTTCCACTGTTGTAATTATTAACATATATTAATTGTGCAAGTTAATGGGCTTCACTGTGACATAATAATACAATGCTAGTATATACTGGGTCTTAATTGTGTATCTCCTTCTTCTGTCCTCTTTTCTCCCATCTGCTTTCCTCTTTAGCCCCCTACCAAAACTTTAATACTCTTCTTTCTACGTTTAGGTCATCTTTGTTTTGGTTGTTTTTTGTTTTGATATTTATTTACACAAATGAGAGAAAATATGTAATACTTGTCTTCTGGTGTCTGGGTTATTTCATATAAAATGATGTCTTTCAATGCCATCCATTTTCCTGCAAATGACAGAATTTTATTCTTCTTTATGACTGAATGATATTGCATTGTGCATAGATACCATATTTTCTGTATCTACTCGTCTGTTGATAGGTACTTAGGCTGACTTCATATCTTGACTATTATGAATACTGCCTTAATAAATATGGATATGCAAGTACCTTGCCATGTATACTGACTTCATTTCCTTCAGGTATACACCCAGGAATATGAGACAGGGATGATCTGATTGTTCCATTTACATCTTTCTGAATACTGTTTTCCATTGTGGCTATGCTACTATGTGTTCCACCAACAGGATATAAATGTTCACGCAGAAGATTTTCAAAAGAGAAGTGTGATCATGTCATGCCTTTCTCTCTTGAAATCTCAAATTGGATATCTGTTGCTTAGAAGAAAAGTTCAAGTCTCCAGTCACCCCAACCCATTATAGGTACCATGTGAGATGAAACAGAAGAAACTCTCCCCACAGCAACCATGGCTGTCACAGGAGGTGATGTGGTTAATGTTGCTTCTAAACAGTTAGAATGGATTAATTTCTCTTTACTATGCATTTTTTTTTTTACCAAAAATCCCCAACAGGAAACAGTGAAATTTGAAGAAAAACCACACATGTATCTTTACTTCATAGTTTTTATCATCTTTGGTTCGTTCTTTACACTGAATCTCTTCATCGGAGTTATAATTGACAACTTCAATCAACAGCAAAAAAAGATAAGTATGCAGGTTGTACTGATTTTGGGGGTTTTACCACTGCTCAACAAAGGGTTTCACTAGAACACAGTTCAGATTAGGCTGCTGGGCAGAGTGGGCTTTGTGATCTTCACAAGAACAGAAAGGAGCCTCTGCCTGGGGAAGATCCTCAGCAATAAGGCTGAGGTGGAACTGAAAAATCTGAGTTACGCTGAAACACTGCTTTTACACTGTCTCAATGCATGTTACTGTGGGGATTAAACATGGTCATAATTGAACCCTAAAAGAATAATAGCATACAGGATTAGCATTTATGACACTATACTTGTATTTTAACCTTTTAAGTGTATCTTGTCATCCACAATAAAAAGAAGGGACATTATTTTTTCAATAACTTGTGTTTAACATAGACCTTCTCAGATTACTTGAAGCTACTTAAAAAAATGACCAAGGAGGGAACAGGACTGAGAAGGGTTACTCCATGCATTATAGTACTTCGATGTTGTTTCTCTGATCTGCCAGACCTTTGTACTAGGTAAAATTAAGGAAGGTAAAAAGAACATTTAAATTATCTTACAATTATAACACTTTAGAGAATGCCTCTTATCATTTTGGTACAACCCCTTCCATTGTTACCTTCTAACTGAATCTATCTGTCTTTTTGTTTGTCTGTCTATCTAGGGATCCAGTCATTAAAAATAGTGATATTTTAACTTACCCTTCCTATTCATATCCATATTCTATCTGTATTTTTTATTTCTTTATCTTCTCTAATTACTTTGGCTAGTATTTTAAGAGCTATACTGAGCAGGAGTGGTGACAACAGACATCTTTATCTTGATCTTGACTTTAGTGTGAAGCTTTTCAGCTTTTTCTATTTAGTATGATGTTGGCCATTTGTTTGTCATAGATAGCTTTTATCAAATTCAGATAAAGATTTTCTGTTCCAGTTTTCTTCATTTTTATCATGAGTGGATGTTGGATTTTGTCAAATGCTTTTTCTTTGTCTATTGAGATGGTCATATGGTTTTTATACTTACTTCTGTTAATGTAAATATATATATATATATATATATATATATATATATATATATATATTTGCTTGTGGTGAACCATCCCTGAATTTCAGGAATGAAGTTTGCTTGATTAGCATCTAATTTTTTTTGTTTGGTTGGTTTTTGTCATTTGCTGCATTCTGTTGGCCAGTATATTATTAAGGATTTTTGTCTGACCAAACTGGGCCCACAACCAGGCAGGACCTGTCTGCTTGCGTGCTCCCTGGCACCCCAGCCACCAGAATTCTGGCCCTGCACACCCATACTGACTGACTAGACCCGCGCCCAGATAGGACCTCTCCACCTGTCGGCCTCCCCGTCCTGCAACAGGAACTCTGAACATGCCCATTGCGTGGACTGACCAGGCCGGCACTCAGGCATAGCCTCTTGGCCTGAATGCCCCTTGCGCTACCACTGGAACTCTACTCCTGCCCACAGCCTGTGACTGGTGGGAACATAGGCAGGAACACTAGGCTTGTACACTCCTTCCGCTGGAGCTTCTTCTTCATCCAGAACCCAGCTCTGCCATCTGATGTGGAACCATGCAGGAAAACTCCCTGCAGAGAACCTGGGAATTAGACCCTACAGGCTGATCCAGGAGGTGAGCATCTTGCCAGAGGAGCACAGTAGGCACTCTTCCAAAAGCTGTAGCAGGAAGAAGCTGAGCACAGCAGCCAGATCCAGCCAGGCACATCTAGAAGTGATAAAAAATGGTGGACCTAGACTTAAATTTCGATAGGTGCTAGCAGCATAATTTCACAAAATTGCAGAGGTCACTGCTATACAAAAGGACAAAGAGAAGGAGCAAGATGCAACCTTAGGTCCTGAGCCCACCCAGAACAAATACAGGAGATACTACCATGGAAGAAAATGGGAATCATGCAGCCAAAATTGCTGAATTGGTAGCATCTGAGGTAGACAGAAAAGTGCAGAAACATGTACAGGAACTCTGATCAGTGATAACATCAGAAAGAAAGAAAGAAAGATAGAAAGAAAGAAAAGAAAACGAAAGAAAAGAAAAGAAAGAAAGAAAGAAAGAAAGAAAGAAAGAAAGAAAGAAAGAAAGAAAGAAAGAAAGAAATGCATGGATTACTGGAATCTGAAGTGGGAAAAAACTGCAGAAAAAGATAGAGGAAACAGACCAGAAATAACTTCTGAAGTAAAAAAAAAGACATCCCTAAATTAGTAATGTTTGAAGTAAAGGAACAACTACAGAAAGGTAGAGAGGAGATCAGAGAAGAAATAATCTTTGAAGTAGAGAAAGAATGGAAAACTCTAATAAAAGACTCAAATGCTATTAAAGCACACACTATTAAAAAATTAGAGGAAAATAGAAAAATGATGTATTCCCTGAATGAGCAGTATAGGAAAGAAATAGATTGCACATGAAACAGTTTCAAAGATATATACAAGAAAATAAAATCTCAGTCACAAACTGGCAACACTGTATGAATGAAAGTGAAGATAGAGTTTCAGATCTTGAAGACACAGTCGCAGCTAGTAAAAAGGTAAGAAAGGATCTCTTAAAAACAGCCAAGATGTAGGAAAAAATAATCAAACATCTGCAAGATGATGCAAAAATAAACAACATGACATTAATAGGAATCAACGAGGAGTTAATACAAATGATATAAAAAGAATATGGGCAGAAGTAATAGCAGAAAAGTTCCCAAATATGAGAAAACAATATGACATTCATTGGTGCATATATACTTATGAATTGTTACCCTAACCTTTTTGTCTCTTGTAATCAGCTTTGGTTTAAAATCTACTTTGTCTGCAATTAAAATAGTTACTCCTTCTTTTTTCTTTTCTTTTTTAAGTATAACATTCAATTTATTATTTTTCTCAGAGTTTTCTTCAGTCCCAGCTCCTTACATAGGCTTTGCTGTAGGTCGTGGGGCACCACCAGCAGGTCTAAATCGGGGTGGAGGTGTTCAGTCCTTGTGGGTTTCATGAGATCGATTTCTGACCACTTTGCTGTGAATGGCACAACTGACACAGTAATGCAGCTTCACATACAGCTTGGGAAGCACATAACCGTCGAAGACACTCGCTTTGGAAATGTCCCTGATGGCGGTGGCCTCCACTATGTTCCGAATGACAAACTTCTTAATGGCCTTATCCTTGGGTACGCACCAGGTGCAGTTCGTGCAGTGAATAGGTTGCACATGACCGCGGCCCTTTTTGGCACGACCGTTGTTCCTTCTTTTTTTTTTTTTTTGTCATTTTGGAAAGGAGGGCCCAAAAGAGCACCTGCTTTTTTCTTGATTGCTGTTGCGTGAAAATTTTTTCCCAACCTTTGACTTCAGTCTATGAGTTTGTGGGTTAAGTGTGTTTGTTATATGCAGCATATTATTGGAGCTTGTTCCATTATCCATTTTGCTAAGCTGTCTGGTGAACTGAGACTATATAAGTTATAACCATTGATGGTTATAACTGCTATCAGTATTATAATATTTCATTGTCTGATTTTCCTGCTATTGATTCCTTTCTTTCCATTCTATTTAATTGCTTGTTGGTATGGTTTATATCTAGCTGTCCCCCAACAAAGCTTCATAAGGTTGTAGACAGGGTATTTCAAAACTGGCTGGATCTATAACATGTGATGCTGGAACAAATAGTATCCCTGTTTGTTTGTCCACTGGCTGGAATTAGTATAGTTCTGGGTGGTACACCCAAAAGGGTGATAGTCTGAATGTAATCAGAGGGAAGATAGACTGGCTGCTGCTGCTTGCTGCTTGTTAACTTTCTATCCACTATGCCTATAAGAACTCACTGATGCCTCAGTAGGAATGAGGAAAAAATAAACAAGAAACAAGGGCTGGATTCAGATGTTAGTCTGGCTGATGAGCAAAAGTCCCAAAGAACAACAGTAGGGGGCATTTATTTGTACCTTTGCAACATTAGTATCAGGAGACACAAAGTTGCCCAGCAACTAATAACCAAAGTTGTCCAGGCAGGATGTTTTTCTCAAGACTAAGATAGCCTGACTGCTTTAGGCACTGAGGCTTTGTCCTGTCCTCCCACATCAGATCAGGTGAGTTTCTAGCTTCAGATGCTCCCATCAGCTCTTCCTTTACTATTTGATTGTGTGAATGATGGGTGTTTCATAGCAATTGGATCTTTGTTTGGAGAACTCTGTAGAAGACCTTTTCATTCTTGATGCCAGTCCAAAGAATTTTGGTATTCACATATCACAGTTTAACCCTGTAGAGTCCAGTAGTCCATAACAGTAGTAAGTTACCAATACAGCTGGCAACTGTTAGTAGTTGTTAAATGATCTGAACTCTTTTCAGCTAGCATATTATTATGGCTTTACTTCTCACATCTTGTGGTTACATTTCTGCTAGATGGTTAAGATCAAGTTAAGGTGAGGCCTATATTAATTAAAAATTTAGACTGGGCATGGTGGTACATGCCTGTAATCCCAGCTCTTGGGATGCTGTAAACAAGTGAATTACTATGAGTCCACTCTAGTAGTGAGACCCTGAACACGCTGTAGACCCCCAAAATAAAAATAAAATGTCAAAAAATTTTTTAAAAAATTAACTTTTCACTGTCTATCAAGGTCAGTTAAATCCTCTCAGGATTTACCTTGGAACCATGTATAGTACCTCTTAGATCTTCTACCACTGTCAGTCATCTTGATGAGTTGTGGCATTTACTTGACCAAGTTGCTTTCTGTGAATGCTTGGTTAATTTTTTTTCTCTCAAGATGACTGTCTTAGATATACTATACATCACTGATCACTTTCCTCTATTGTTCCATCATTTTCTTGATCAGAAAATCAGTGATTCAGCTGAGTTACAGGATGTTGCAGCAGAGTTCCCTTATGTCCTGATTGCTTCTTGACCTCAGAGGGCTAGGGTCAAAATATTGGCTATCCTCTAGCCCAACTGTCTCCTTCATGTATTATCTCCAAGCCTCAGTTATTAGAAATCCAGAAGAAAAGCCTAATGACATTACCCTGCAGTGGAAGTAGTAAACTTACTATTACTATCTGTGTGAATACTAAACACCTTAAACATAAAATGGAATTGTTCTTTCCTAACGTAACTATGGATATTCTAATATTTAAATCCCTATAGAATGTTAACAGATAAAAATTTCATATTTTTACCCAGAAATTTAGAAATGAAAGTCATACATAATCTTGGAGCATGACAATCTTAATGACATTTTGTAACCTACTTAAATTTCCATTTTGACATAGTATAATCCTTTTAACCAGTCATCCCTAATATGAGAAAATTGAATTAACTTGTCTGAAGGATAATGACAATCAATAACACCAGAGAAATTAGTCCAAAATCTAAATGAACCAACTTAATATTATCAGATAAAGTCTGAACATCATGAAAGGATGATGTGAGTAGTTTGAGGTATAGTATGTCTCTTTTGAATGAGGTGATCCAACTATGAAAAATTTATCATAGCTCGTACCTTCTTAGATGTCACTACCATGCCTGCCATTATTTAAATAGGTTGACAAAGTCAAGAGACTATTTAAACCTCACTTTTTTTTTTTTTTTTTTTTTTCAGGACCAGGGTTCAAACTCACAACCTTGCACTTGCCAGTCAGGCACTTGTGCCACGGAGCTATCTCCCCAGCCACAAACCTCACTGTTTTTAGATTGCACTCCAAATCTTTATGTTTGTAAAATATCAAAGCTTTTCTTTACCAATTTAATTTAATACCATAAAATAAATGATCAACTTTATTAGGAATCATGAGAACTTAATATAATTTTTTCTGTAATTTAAAATCTTTATTGATTCATGTTTCCTACAAATACTGTACTTTTAAAGAAATTACCAAAGGTCAAATATTTCTCTCTCCTCTCAATTCTTTGTTTTGTTTTGCATTGTTTGTTATATAGCCCTGGCAGCCTTCAACTCATAGGTATCCTCCTGCCTGAGTCTCTCAAGCACTGGGATTACAGATGTGCACCACCACTCTTAGCTCTCTTCTCAGTTCTAAGCTCCTTCCCCACCAAATATAATACTAACTAATCAGTTTGTGTCAACTGTGATTCTTAAACATTTTCCCTGTAGCAAACAAACCATATGTTGCAATTGCAGAAAACCCCCACAAACAGGGAAAGCTTTACTCTAACTGGTTAAGTTACCAGTCATCTGGATTCAGTCTTCTTCCACAGTGAGGCCTTTGTGCACTGGCTGTAGACACACAGACATCTTCACATCACAGGTGCAGCTGCTGCACACAGCAGCAGGGCACAGAGAAGAGGCCCTGCTGATGCAATTCTATCCTTCACCAGATACTTCTCTACTCTCTTCATCGTCTTCCTCTTGATCCTTGCAAGAGTCTTGACTGTTGGTATCAAAGAAATAATTTTCTTTCCCATTCTCTCTCTCTTCTACTTTTTCTTCATTAAAGCTTTCTTTATTTTCAGTGGACTTTTTTATCTCTTGATTGCTAAAGTACTCAGATAAGCCAGGTGTGGTGGCTCATGCCTGTAATCCCAGCACTCGGAAGGTTGAGGCAGGAGGATTGGTGTGAGTTTGAGACCAGCCTGGGCTACAAAAGTGAGCTCAAGGCCAGCCTCAACTGCATAGTGAGACCCTGTCCCAAAAAGACAAAAATAAATAAATAAATAAATAAATAATAAAATACTCAGTTATTTTTCCACTTTTGCCTTTGTTTGAAACAAACTCATCATATATTCCAAAGTGCTTTTAGTTTATTAGAATAATGCTTTTTCTGCTGCCCTTCTCACATTTTTGTGAGAAATTCTTTCAAATAGCAGTGGCCCCATGTTTAATTTTTCTTTTCTTCTTCTAGTTCTGGTCTGTATTCTCTCATCCTTTCCTTTCACTTTTTCTGAGATATTTTACTTTGGATTTCGATGTTTGAGCTAAACTTTGATATGGAGCATAAGCTTTAGCCTGGGTTGTCAGGAGTTTCTGTAAATATTTCATTCTTTGCTTCTTTTTTCTTCCAACATTTTCTTTTCCTCAGGTGATCTCCTTGTGGCTCATTCCCATCCTCTGGAGGGCACTGTGGGCACTGGAGGCCTGCAGCACTTGCATTTCTTCCAGATGACTTATACCTTGGAGACAGATGAGGGCAATGTGTCTGTTTCAAATTTTCTTCATCTGCTAAATTGTTTTCCCTCTCAGTAGATTTACTCGAAGCAACACAAAGATCAAGTGGTCTTTGGACTGTTCAGCATTTTGGACATTTGTGTTCTGAGAAGCATTTCTTATACTGCTCAAGAAGATCCTCAACATCAGGAGTCTGAGACCTGGCCTTGTGTTTATTCCTTAATTTTCCAGCCTGCGTAGGACACTTGGGGTTCCTGACATGTTTGTAGCCTGGTCTATAAAGCAGAGGGGAAGAATTCTGTAAAAGATATTGTGCTTTCAGCTGCTTCCTAATGTTTCTAGGGAACTCTTCTTTGAACACAAGTAAATCAAGGTATGGATTTGGCTTTTAATTGATACATTTTGTTTTTAGACTTGAAACAATATCTCAGTTGCTTTTCCCAGGTTGCTTGCTTCTGTTCTTCCCTTGCAACAAATGTAATGACTTTTGTAAGGCTAAAAGAGTTTTTTTGTTTTTTTCTTCTTCCTAGTTAATGATAAAGGGTAAGGAGGACACTCAGAGGAACTGGATTGGCTCAGAATTTCTTCTTACATTCTGAATCTTCTTTGTTTTTGACCAGTTTTTTTTTTTTTTTTTTTTAACTATTTTGACATCTCATTTAGATTTCATGGCCTCTTCTTTTTTCTTCTCTTTTCTGCTCATCATTTGCAATGGTACAGGTATTTTTAAGCCCGGGCTGACACTTTTTGTTGTTGTTCTTTTGGGGTTTTTTTTGTTTGTTTGTTTGTGATTCTATGGATCAAACTGAGGACCTTGTGCTTGCCAGGCAAGCACTTATTCCACTGAACTATTTCCCGAGCCCAAAAAGGTACAGGTATTATAATTGTAGGCACCCATCCTTTTGGTTTCTTTCTTGTTTATTCAGTTACTTGGAAGTCAGTATCTTCACCCTGAATATAATCTTAAACACAAAAGTCTTTCCACATGTTGCCATCATTTTATTTTTCTCAGGATGCTCTTTTACTAGGTTGGGCAGCTCCTCTTCAAATGAAGAAGTTATACAAGGAAGAACACTGGCCTAAGTCTGGTTCCGAAAGTGATGTCATTAACATAACAGGATGATAGGAGTTATTTTCCCATATACAACTGGAAGAGTTGCAAGGAACATCTTCGCTGATAACCACTGGCTAAAATTCCTTTAAATTTAATTTATTCTTGTATATTTTCTCTAACTTTGCCATATTTTCTGTGTGAGCAGCCTTCAGCTCCTCTAGTTTCCTGAAATACTCTTTGTTAGAGGGGCAGATACAGAAAAGCTCACAATATTGCCACAATTTGTACTTCTTCCCATGTGCTCACTTTGGCAGCACATATACTAAAACTGGAACTAGGGTCTTCCCAGCACTGAAGAATTGGTATTGGAATCAGCCCACGCCCACGCAGGCCTTGACACCTTCTCACCCTCTTCCTGGGCCAGGCCCTCTAAGAGGTGTTCATGCTCATACTGGGCGACCCACTCTGGTTTGTGGATTCACCGGGAGGTAGAGACTGGCGGCCACTGTTTGCACCTCCCAAAGCGAGGTGACCATCACCCTACCTCAAAGCCCAAAGTGCCAGCACTGGACGGGGCGGGTAAATGCTGTAATTGTTTAAAATATCCCCAGTTTTGTAAATCTTAGGAAATATGATTGTTCTTTTTTTGTACAGGGTCTACAGGGTCTACTACACAGATTGGACTCAGTGATTCTCATGCTTTCAGCCTCCCAAGTGCTGGGATTACAGGCCTGCACCACCATGCGCAATCTCAAATGGCTGAGTGTGCCCTGGAGGAAGCCGGCACAGCATGTTGGGGATCAAAGCCTGGCCCCTGTGTCTGCCTAAGCAGGCACTTTAATCCATTGAGCTATCTGGCCATTCAAAATATGACTTATTAATCTGAAGACAAATGTTTGATTTTGAGGATGGAAACAACTTTATTTTTTGTTTTTAAAAAAATCTTTTATTTATGTGATAAATGGTCTCACTATGCAGCTCAGACTCATAGTGATCCTCCTGTCTCAGCCTCCCTAGCACTGGCATTAAAGGCATGCACCACCACACCCAGTTTCAGTGACTGGCATGATAGGGGCCAGTATGGCATGCAGTAGCAGGATTAAATCCGTGTCCTTGTGGTTGCCAGGTAGGTGCTTAGAGTGCTGAGCTATCTCCCCAACCTTTTAAATTAATCACCTTTAAGGGGAAAATGTAAAAGCTTCTCTTTTAGTATCAATTGCAATAAAGAGAGAGAGAAGTGATCTACTTTCTGCTTTTCTATGAGGCTCTGTTCCTGGTGGTATGGCCTTTTGTATCCTTCCAGGTCAGCAATTCAGCAACCCTTTTTAAAAATTATTTTAAATTTTTGTCAAATAAAGAAAGACCAGTTGAGCAATGTGAGAATCTGGAGTATTTTGAACATTGTTTTGAGTAGATTGAATTATAACCTCTATTTATTTATTTATTTATTTATTTATTTATTTATTTATTTATTTATTTATTTATTGTATAATCAGCATCAACGACACCAGACAAAACCTGGAGAACTTTTAATATTGAGGTTCTTCCTCTGGTTTCCACTTTTGCTCCATAGCCTTGGGGCTGGGTGAGCTGTTAGTACTGGGAATGGGCTTCAGCACCCACTTTCCCTCTTCCCAA